>JAQNDB010000164.1:0-122574 GCA_029204045.2 Tillandsia leiboldiana | reverse complement strand
CCCTTAAAGAAAGTTTCGTCCATGAATTCAAATCGCATCTCTCAAAATCGATCGATGAGAGGAGTTTTGCCCCCCATGCTGGGCCTACTACATGGTATCAACTGGGCATCATATTGCCCGCAGCATCGCAAAACTACACGAACCTCTCGTACGCGAACCTTCAATTTAACTTCGCGAAAATTCTAGATCTTACATCCTAATAACTTCCCCAACTCAGTGAAGGGTACGACCAAGCACTTGCTCCACCAATCACCACTAACAACCTAATCTTGACTTGCGGCAATTTTTTGCAATTCGCAGACATTCTTTCATAACAAGCTGCATCCCGCCTATTCCATAAATGTTCCTCCACCATTCCATCGGCTCAACGTGGAGGGCAAGAGCCATCCACATCCTTACTATTCCACACCCACTAGGGCTCCAACCTATGCGTTCTCAGCTAATCCGTACATCTTGGATTACCGATTTATGACTCCAACTCCTTCATCGCCAACTCACTTTTCGATCCAATGGCTTTTGTTTCGAATCGAAATGCTTCAAACTCACTTGTAATTACATTTTAAATGTGTTACAAGTTCTCGCCGCACTTCGCTATTTCGGGAGTCAGGGCACTACTTCCTCCCTCCTTTTATCCGTGAAACTAGAATTCACTCCTTGATGCTTATCCCTCAAATAGCCGAGGAGTGCTCCCGCATCATGCCTCAGGCTCCCATTTGCCTCTTGCTCACTGTGCCTAGTCCAAAGCACTTTCACATCGGGTATGGAGCGTTCCTTAGCTTCCTCTCCTGTCGATCGATAATCTTATCGGGAACTCTCATAACTCAAGTCTTCCCATAGATCAATCGGTGGATAGTTGATCACGTGTCGAGGGTCATGGACAAACTGGCGGAGTTGTGATAACTGAACCATCGTGTACTCCCGCCAAATCTGGAGGCAATGCCACTCTGTATCCACTGGGCCACCCTCCTCCAATACTTCATAAGGGCCTAGAAAGCGAGGATTAGCTTTCCCCGCATTCCAAATCGCACTACGCCCTTTTGTGGGTGACGCCTTCAGAACACATGATCCCCAATATTGAACTCCAAATCGCGTCGCGTCTTGTCGGCATAACTCTTTTGCTGGCTTTACGCCGGTACTATACGTTGACGGGCAATCTGCACTTTTCCTCCTCAGCCTCCTGCAAAATCGGGCCCAAAGTCGACCTTTCACACCTCGCTCCAATGCAACGGAGATCGACACTTCCTGCCATTCAACGCCTCGAGGCGCCGCCTTATACTGGCTTGGTAACTATTGCTGTAGGCGAATTCGGCCATGGCCACATACCGTACCACCCTGAGCCATAATCCAGAACACACGCTGTCCCGCCGAGTGTAAACCAGAACTCGGACTCGTCTACACATATCCGTGCGTGCACACGGAATTTTCCGCACACGAAGTGCCAGTAAACCTGCTCAATCATCAGATACCATAATAGAGCAATAAAAATAGAGCTGAACTGAAATACTACATCACAGAACTGACTGGAAGTAACATAACAAAATGACTGTAAAATGAAGTACAGTCTCTCTCCCAGCTCACCACAAATATACAACCAGCTGCTAAAGCCAGACCCAAAAGTAAAAGTACACCGTCTGAGATAGGATACATAAGAGGTACAAGTCTAGCTACTCCTGTCAGGCCCACTGTCTAGCTACTCGGCCGTCCTCTCTCCTCGACCGCCGCTGTACGTCCAGCAGCACCCGCAGAAGCTCTGCAAAACAAAGGAGAAAAAAAGAAAAAGAAGATGGGTGTAGGCCTACTAGTAAACAGTTAGCCTCCCCTAGTGGGTTAAAGCCTCACGCCTTGACGCACCCACAAGGTCTACCAGAGGCAAAAAGAGGAAGAAGAGTGGTAAGTAATAAAACTACTGTAAAGGAAAACTACCACTACTATGCCTCTAAAATGCAGTCCTAGACTGGAATAACCGTATGCAACAGTAACCAACGTCCCAGATGAACCCAATCTGTACCGCTCTCATCATCGGGCAAGTAAGCCGCGCCGATGTGATAGCAAAACTCCTGCTGCCCGCCCTCATCATCGGGCAAATAAGCCGCGCCGATGTGATGGCAAAAACTGTCAATAACTGTCTGACCCCGGCCTCCGAGGGGAACTTTGTGTGGTCGTATATAATACGGATCTAAATAGGGGAAGAAACACCTAGAGGGGGTGAATAGGTGTAAACGTAATAACACTCCAAAATCGTTGCGATAAAACCCAATGCGGAAAATAAAATAACACGCAAGATTTTTACGTGGAAAACTCCATCACCGGAGTAAACAACCACGGGACCGATAACACGGCAGAAATCCACTAGAATTAAAACACGTACAAGGTGATTTACCGTACACACTTACGACTCAACCTTTTCCATACGCTCCTAGAGGATCTTCTCCGCTCGCTCCGACGCTTCTCGAATCCACGATCTGCGCCCAACGCCGAATCCACGGCGTCCAACGTCGAATCCACGACGTCCGACCGAATCCACGGTCTTCACCCAATAGCACGTTCGAATCCACGAACGTGCCTCGCTCCGAATCCACGAGAGCGATTGAACCTTGAATCCACAAGGACACAGCGAATCCACGCGCCGATTTTTGGGGAAAATCGTTGTTTTTGGGTGGTGATGATCCGCCGAATACTTAGATCAAAGATAGATCGGAAATACCATCTAAGTATTCATTAGTTTGATTCAACTCAAGATGTGAGTATGAAAACCTAGAATCAAACTAATCAATATAGATGAAGAAACATAGAGTATTCTCTAATGATTTCCTTTCTTCTCTATATGTGGATCTATAGCCGTATAAGATGATACAAGAAATGACGGCTATGTGGATTCCCTAGAAAGAAAGACATAGGGTGTATTTATAGGTTAGAAACCCTAGGAAGGAGATAAGAATCAAAAACAAACCATTTCTGGATTTTTACGGACGGCGATCCGGATCGTGATAACTAGGATCCGGATCGTCATAACGAAACAACCAATTCCAGAAAAACGAAGGTTCGGGATCCGGATCATGTGACTACGATCCGGATCGTTCATACAGTTACCAACATCAACGTTCGGGATCCGGATTGCGAAGCAAGATCCGGATCGTTCAAGGTAGATGGTAAACTCAACGTTCGGGATCCGGATCAAGAGACTACGATCCGGATTGCGACGATGTATGAACGAACCACCTTCAGGATCCGGATCGAACAACCTGATCCGGATCCTGAACATGTCCCAAGTCCAGTTTTTGATTTTTATGCAATGAAAGATTCTTCCAAGTGTTTCTACACTACAAGAAGTATTCGGATCACACAAATTCTTTAGTTAAACATACCTGATCCTTTTGAATTCTTCTTTCTTGAGATTGAGTTAAATGATCCAACTTTCTTCACCTTCAATCTTCAAGACTTGAGACTTTCACGAAACTACGCCAACTCAAATTCCGTAACAATCTCCCCCTTTGGCGGTTTCGTGACAAAACATAGATCCACTAAAGAAAATTCAAAAAGATATTTTTGTTGCTATCACCATACAACAAAAATTTACAATGGAGATCCAAATACAATACATGAGTTAAACTCCTAAAACAGACTCTAGACTTAGACATCTGTACTCTCTGCAAAAAGAAATCATTCTTGACAAAAGAAATCGTTAGATACCTCAAGAATTTTGTATCATTCAAAAAACACAAACAGAGATGAAGTTTAAACTCATTTATACTTACCATGACATTTATATTCAGATATGTAAACTGATCATAGTTAAAGAAACACCAACATATCTTCTTTGCACGTAAAACCAAATGTCATGAACAAGTTTGTGACAAACTTATATATATATATAGATATGTAATTGATCAGAGTTAAGAACCAACATATCTTCTATGCAATCAAAAACCAAGTGTCACAAACTTGTTAGTGAACATCAACTTTAGTGAACATCAACTTGTTAGTTATATTACATGCCCAAATAGTTAGCAAATAGTTAGTCGAGGCATGCATTCATACAGACGAAAAACCTCAAGTTGAGATCATACTTACCTTGGTATTCATCCAGTTGATTCAAACATTGTTCACTTACCTTGATGTTTCATGATTCATACCATCATTCATTTGTTCATTGTTCAAATCATTGTTCTAAACTCTCTCCCCCTTTTTGTCACAAAACAAAGCCAAAAATTACAGAAGTGGAGAGAATGATTATCAGTTTAAGTTCGAGAACTAAAATCTCAAATAAAACAAAACTTGCACATATGCATAAAAATAGAAATTAGAAGGATACGGATCATTCAGACTCGTCTGAACTGATACAGCCGAGGATTTGGAAAATCTTCTTTATTCGCTTGTTCATTGCTGATTGCTTTTTATTTGCCTTCTTTATTTCTTCCTTTACCTCAATCAGTTCATTTGATATACGTTCTTGCTCGTTTGAGAGCCTTTGCTGTTCTCTATAGATAGAGGTAACAGAAGCATCATCATCAGAAGTTGATTGTGGTGCTTCTTGTGCCGGAGGTGCTGGTTGAACTGGAGGAGCTGCTGCCGGTGCAGAGGTTGTTGCTTGTTGTCGTTGTTCTCGTTGCCGGTGAAGAGGTATGAATGGTTCATCTGGCTTCGTCGAAAGAGACTTTACAATTGTCGTGTCATTGATTGTTCCTAGACTGTGCAGATAGGAACTCGCATTTGTGTCAGCTTTAAATTTGCGAAGAATGCGCATGATGATCATTGGAAAAGGTAGTCTCTCTGACGGATGAGCTTGCTCCACATATCGTGCCATCCTTGACCAGATGATGTAGGGAATGTTTAAGTTAGCTCCCATTGCTGCTGCGGGATTTCCGAGTAGATAAGAAATATCATTCTTTCCCACCGAAGAACCTTTGTGTTCATGTTTGGAATAATATTGTAACAAACAATGAGATTTAAGATGCGGTACTCTGGTCGTAGTTCTTTAGAGAACACGGAGTTTCCTGTCGACCGAGTATTTGGAACACAGATTCCATCAACTACCACTCTCCAGGAGAAGGTGTTGAAAACTTGATTCTTCAGATAATGAGTGCCATCGGCTCGGGCGTCCATCCCAAGTACTTCACCAATTAGCTGAGGCGTTACTTTGATTCTGACATTCTTGACTAAAGTTTGAAAATCCCGACGCCCGCTTTCCTGATCAACTAGATAGCAGGCATTCTGATAAAACATCCTCACTGAGTGAAGACAATACCCAGTGGTCTCCGGGAAATCGCAAATGGGAGCAAGACCTCTCTGGTCAAACAAAGTCCCGAACGTCTGAGAACGTTGCGTTAAGGCTTTTACATCAACATGCCTTTCTCCAATGCATTCTCTGTTTTCAAAATCCTTTATTCTAGCCGAGCTGACAAAGTCTTGTGCAGGTGCTTGGCCAGCAGCTGGTTGCTCAATGGTGATTCCTCGAGCACTTCCTCTCTTGCGAGCAACACTTTTTCTTCTTGTCTTCCCAGAAGTTTCTTCCATTGGAGCTTTCCCTTTTTCAGCAGCAGTAGGTTTTGAAGCTTCAGCAGTTGCTTTCCCTTTGGAGACAATGGGAGCAGCTTGCTCAATTTCGATGTTATCCCAGTCAATCGACTCTGTCTCTGATTCAGTGTCGGAATCAACCTTAGTCTTCTTTGCTTTCTTAGCCTTCTTAGGCTTGGCAGTATCCTTGACATGTACCATGGCAGCAAGTAGGAAAATAATCCAAGTGATCACCATTTTGAGTGCTAGTGAAAAATGTATCCTGTGAAGCCGAACTCAAGAACACATGAAAAATTGTTAATTTTCAAAAATTTGAAAAATTGTACCCAAACAATCATAATCATGTAGAGAAGCCAAGAATCAAATTAGTTTTGCAAAAGGACTTTTAAAAGTAGATCAATTGCATAATTTTCGAAAATCCTTATTATATGCCCTAAAACCGAAATTTTAGAAATCGAAGTCTAAAAATCCGTTAATCAGGAGAAAACCTTGCATATAATCAAAACTAATCTACCCAGAGTTCTTATTTCAAAAGAAATTTGATCAAAAACCATCCACAAACAAAGTTGATCCAAGAAAATCGTGCGTTTGAGGAGGAAAAGAGAAAAATGGTGAAAAACCGAGATTTTGATCAATAAAACTTACTTGGAATTGAAGAACTTTGAGTTTGAAAGCTTCCAAGAAGGATGAAATCTAGAGAGAAGCGCTCTGGAAACTTTTGAACAAAAGATTGGAGTAAAAGAAATCAAAACCCTTTTGTTCTTTATAAAAACCTAGCCGCGATCCGGATCCTCCCGAGCTTGCGATCCGGATCGGCTACCCGCAGTGAGAAAACTGCGTTCGGGATCCGGATCGGCAGGTCCAATCCGGATCGTCAGCCCGCAGGAGAAAACCTGCGTTCGGGATCCGGATCTCCTTGCCCGATCCGGATCGGCCCCAACTTTTTCTTAAGAAAATTTCAGAGAAATTCAGGAAAATCCAGAAAAAGATTGTAAGCACAAATGTGTATCAACTTTAAACAAAAATCATCGTTTCATACAACAAGAATTAGATTATGCCAAATCTATCAATAATATCCAAAAATGAAACGAAAATTTACAAGAATTAAATCCCTTAAAGTTGAACACCTTCAATCACATCTAACTTGATCTTATGAGTAATGCCTTTATCAAATCATCAATTCAGTAAAGAAAATGAAATACAAAGATCAATAGATGTTTGAAATCCCAAATATAGTAGATAATATTTCTAGACAATCTGTTGAAGAGAGTGGCTCTTTGAGCATCTTTCTTTAAGAAATCCCACCTTATACCAACCTTGAAATTTGACAGAGTCAAGTATTTCAATATGCATTTTACTTAATCAAAAAATTTGAACAACCATGCTTGGTATACATGTGGTAGCTGCACACAATACTCGGACGACCGAGGTGGTAGCTCTTTCCTCCATGTGGTGGTAGTTTTCACACTCCTCATTGGGATGTAACTCTTTCCACATCTTTTGAGCATTTTACATTATCTTTGACTCCCCCTCAATTGGCTATCAATTATTTAAGATATAAAGTATTCAACCAAAAATTGATCTCGATTTCATACTCGACTAAACAGTCAAATAAGATAATGACTATACCAAGAGATCATTGAGAGAGAAATTGACTTTGATCACTTTAGAAGATGACTTAATTAACATAAACGATCATTGCAACAATGAAATATTATGATGGCAAAAGCATAATAAATTTCTAAATGTGTGAACAGATGCAATTAAAGTCAATTATGATCTATGCTCAATTAATGTCCTATGTACAAACATAGATATTGAATAGAACAAAACAAATACAAATACAAAACCTATCCTAAGCAAAGATTTCAAAAAGAAGATTATTTCAAGGAAAGCATCCCAATTGCTTTTCGTAAATGAATAAAACGTTTTTGATCCAAAGGTTTTGTTAAAATGTCAGCTAATTGATCTTCAGTTGAAATATATGAAAGTTGAAGAGTATTTGATTCAACTAGCTCTCTAAGAAAATGATATCTAAGTTCAATATGTTTTGTTCTAGAGTGCAACACAGGGTTTTTAGAAATGTTAATTGCACTTGTGTTGTCACAAAGAATTGTTACCGAAGATGCTGAAATGCGGAAGTCACTCAATACGCTTTTCATCCAAATGAGTTGAGTTGAGCAACTTCCAGCTGAAATGTATTCCGCTTCGGCAGTCGAGAGTGCTATGCAATTCTGTTTTTTACTGTGCCATGCAACAAGGCAATGGCCAAGATAGAAGCATGCACCACTCGTGCTTTTCCGATCATCCACTGATCCTGCCCAATCGGCATCTGAGTATCCAACAATGTCCAGACTTGTTCCCATAGGATACCAAATTCCGAAATTAATTGATCCTTTGATGTACCGGATGATCCGTTTCACCGCTTTCAGGTGAACCTCCTTTGGTGCTGATTGATATCTCGCGCAAATCCCAACACTAAAGGATATATCCGGGCGACTAGCCGTGAGGTAAAGTAGACTTCCAATCATACTTCTATACAGTTTCTCGTCTACATTCTCACTATGTGATTCACTTCCAAGTCCCTTGTGGCTAGTTCCCATTGGAGTTGGAAAATCTTTACAATTTTCTAGATCAAACTTTTTGACCAACTCCAGTGCATACTTGGATTGACTCAAGTGAATACCTTCATCATTTTGTTTAATTTGCAATCCAAGAAAATAAGACAATTCGCCCATCATGGACATCTCAAATTCGCTTTCCATGGTCTCCGCGAATTTAGAAGCATCATTATCTTTTGTCGCACCAAATACAATGTCATCGACATAGATTTGTGCTACAATGAAATTATTTTGATAATGCTTCACAAAGAGAGTCCTGTCAGCTCCCCCTCGAGTATAGCCCTTCTCCAAAAGGTGCTTTGTTAACCTTTCGTACCATGCTCGCGGTGCTTGTTTCAGACCGTAAAGAGCCTTTTTCAAACGAAAAACATGGTTAGGTTGTTTATGATCTACAAAACCTTTCGGTTGAGCTACATAAACTTCCTCATTTAAAAACCCATTTAGAAATGCGCTCTTGACGTCCATTTGAAATAATTTGATTTTAAAATGACAAGCAATAGCAAACAATATACGAATGGACTCGAGTCTAGCTACAGGGGCGAAAGTTTCGTCAAAGTCTATACCTTCTACTTGAGAGTAGCCTTGAGCAACTAGTCGTGCCTTGTTCCTGATAATAGTACCATCTTCATCTTTCTTGTTCTTGAAGATCCATTTGGTACCTATCACATTATGTTGCTTTGGAGGCTTCGTTAATTCCCAGACTTTGTTTCGCTCAAACTGATGGAGCTCTTCCTGCATTGCTTTAATCCAGTAGTCATCCTGAAGAGCTTCATCTATTGTCTTTGGTTCGATTAAAGATACGTAGCAAGCAAGTCCGCAAACCAACTGCCTTCGAGTTCTAACTCCTTCTTGTGGATCTCCAATGATGTTCGATTCCGGATGATCCTTGGAGATTCGTAGCGTTTGTTGAAAAGGAGTACTCGGAGGTACACGAGATGATTCCTGCACATCAGATAAACTAGAAGAACCATTAGATGCATCATTAATATTGGAAGTATTATTATGAGAAGATGCACTAGCAGGAGAATCATCATCTAGAGAGATATCGAGGGTAGATTTTTCAGATTCAAAATGAGAAGCTTCATCTACTTTAACATTTATAGATTCTACAATCGTCTTAGATTCAATGTTAAATACTCGATATGCTCTGCTGTTCGTAGAATAACCCAAAAAGATCCCTTCACCACTTCGAGAGTCAAACTTTCCAAGATTTTCACGGTCACGTAAGTTGTAACATCGACTCCCGAAGATACGAAAGTACTTGATATCCGGTTTTCTACTAAACCACAGCTCATATGGTGTATTCAAGGTTCCTGGGCGCAAATACACTCTGTTAATGACATAGACAGCGGTGTTCACAGCTTCAGCCCAAAAATGTAGCGGTAATTTCCGGCTATGAAGCATCACACGCGCCATCTCTTGAACAACCCTGTTTTTGCGCTCAACAACACCATTCTGCTGAGGTGTATAGGGTGCCGAGAATTCATGTTTAATGCCATTTGAAGTACAAAAGTCAATGAATTTTGAATTTATGAATTCTCCACCCCTATCACTTCTAACACGAATGATCTTTTCATTCTTTTTAATCATAATACGATGGCAAATCTCATGAAAAGAGTCAAACGTATCAGCTTTCTCTCTCAAAAATGCTACCCAAGAAAACCGAGAGAAATCATCAACCAATAAAAAGATGTACCATTTACCTCCCAAGGATGGTTGACGGGTCGGCCCCATTAAGTCCATGTGCAAAAGTTCCAAGGGCCGTTTTGTACCAACGTGGTTCAAGTTTTTGTGTGCAGTCCTAGACTGTTTACCCTTTTGGCAACCACCACACACAACATTTTGTTTAAATAAAAGCTTTGGAATCCCCTTGACCACGTCCTTGTTTGAAATTCTAGTAAGTTCCTTAAAATTTAAGTGACCTAGCCTTTCATGCCAAAGAGTTTCATTATTCAAAGCGGCTAAGTTACAATTTTTAGAAAATTTATTAGGAACAACATAACAATTGTTTTCAGATCTAACCCCTTTTAAAAAGAAGACATGGTCCTTATCAGTTACAACGCATTCAACCGATGAAAAGTTAACTGAAAAACCATTGTCACAAAGTTGACTTATGCTTATGAGGTTAGTCTTAAGGCCATCAACAAATAAGACGTTTTTTCAAAATCGGGCCATCTGGAATAGCTACCGTCCCTTTTCCAACAATTTTGGAAGATCGACCGTCTCCGAAAACAACGTGTCCTCCGGAGATTTTCTCAAGATTTTGAAAACTATTTTTGTCACCGGTCATGTGACGGGAACACCCGCTATCCAGATACCAAGACGAGCTATCATATGCATGCAAGGAAATATTGGAAACAAGACAAGGGAAAATTTCACCTTTGCGCACCCAAACCTTTTTGGAATGCGTCTGTAATGGTCGTGAAGTTTTGTGCCTAGGTGAAAGCGTCTTGTTAAAACGATTGTTGCTCCTTGATGAAGTCGTCTTGTGCGGTGAACTACCAAGTCTCTTTTCATTTGAAAAGTTTTGCTTTGATTTCCGGAAAGGAGCCTTTTTGGTAGTTGATGCAAGAGGTGCTTGAGATGAGCGTTCGACTCCCGTCTTGCAATATCTTCTTATGTGCCCTGAAACACCACAACGAAAACATACCTTATATCTTGACGATCCCAAAGAGGATGAAGTAGGTTTGTTGTCGTTGTTTGTCTTGAATTCCGGTGTCGGAGGAGGAGATACCGACTGAGGCACTAAAACTGTCCCACTCAAACTTGGACTGTTTCCAGTTTGAGTGTATCCGAGGCCGAACCTATTTGATTGACCAAGACCAAGAAGTCTATCCAACTTACTCCTTCCTGAAGAGAATCGCTGTAAGTCATTCTTGAGTTGGAAAATGGTCTTTGTCATTTCCAGGTTATCCTGTCGAGCCTCGTTGTAGAGCTTTGAGAAGTGATTCGCGTTATCCACCAGATTTGTATGTTCCTTCTCAAGTTGCTCATTGGACTCTTGAAGGGAAGCATTTTCTTTTATCAGGTTTTCCCTTTCCACTTCAAGAGCGTTTGAGAGAGAAGTCGCTCTTTTTGCTTCTTCTTCGAGATCATGCAATCTCCCTCTCAAACTCTTGTTTTGCTTAGCCACTTTCCTTGAGTCCCTCAAAAGTCTGTGGTAGGCTAGAGCAAAATCTTCACCTTCCGAATCATCCGATTCGTTGTCCGTTGCGTTCTTTTCAACAGTGGAGTTGGACAACGACTCAGATGTATTTGCCATAAAGCACATGAATGGTGAAGATGTGGACGCGTGGAATGCGGTGGAGCTCTTTTCTTCATCACTTGAAGACGACTCATTTGACGTTGAGTTGTCATCCCAAGTGACGACTTGCATCGCCTTCTTCTTTGCCGGATACTTGTTAGGACATTCCGTTGCAATGTGGCCGTAGCCTCGACATTTGAAGCATTGCAGTTGTCCTTCTGAACTTTTCTTATCCTTTGAGAAGTTCTCCTGCTTTCTTGACTTGTGACTTGGAGTACCCTTGCCTTTGTTCCACTTTCCGAAGGATGGAGATTTGCTTGAATTACCCCTTCGAAAGTTACGGCGAAAATTCCTCGTCAAGAGAGCGAGCTGCTTCTCAAATTCCTCCATAGAAAGGTTCTCGTCATCGTCCGAGGAGGATGTATCCGCGTCTTCTTCCTTAGTTGTTTTCAACGCATAACCTGAAGACTTAAAAGTGGATGCTTTTCCAGAAGAATTGTTAGTATTAAAAGTCATTTCATAAGTTTGTAATGAACCAACTAATTCTTCTACACGTATTTCGTCCGGGTGTTTAATAGTTTCAATGGCAGTAACCTTTGGGCGAAATCGTTCAGGAAGAGTTCTTAAGATTTTTCTTACAATCTTAAATTCTGGAATCTTCTCTCCCAGATTAGCACATGAGTTTACGATGTCTTGCAATCGTGTATAGTAGTCCGTGAAAGATTCATTTTCTGCCATCAAGATGGAGTCAAACTTGCTCGTAAGCATCTGCAGTTTCTGAATCTTCACGAGGTTAGTTCCCTCATGTGTAACCTGGAGAACATCCCAGATTTCTTTCGCAGTCTCACATGCCGAGACGCGAGAGAATTCAGTTTGAGATAAGGCATTAAAAATAGCATTAATTCCCTTGCCATTGTAAGAAGATAACTCAAACTCTTCCTTGGTCCATTTCGACCTAGGTTTTAAGGTGTGAACATCAGAGATAAGTTCAGTTGGATTAGACCATCCTGATTCAATTGAATGCCACACCCTTTCGTCGATGGAAGATAAAAAGGCTTTCATCCGTACTTTCCAGTACGCATAATTTGTTCCATCAAAGAAAGGGGGTCGATTGATGTTTCCACCTTCAACCATTGTTCACAACCCTATTCCCGCTCTGATACCACTTGTTGGGTCGTATATAATACGGATCTAAATAGGGGAAGAAACACCTAGAGGGGGGTGAATAGGTGTAAACGTATAAACACTCCAAAAATCGTTGCGATAAAACCCAATGCGGAAAATAAAATAACACGCAAGATTTTTACGTGGAAAACTCCATCACCGGAGTAAAAAACCACGGGACCGATAACACGGCAGAAATCCACTAGAATTAAAACACGTACAAGGTGATTTACCGTACACACTTACGACTCAACCTTTTCCATACGCTCCTAGAGGATCTTCTCCGCTCGCTCCGACGCTTCTCGAATCCACGATCTGCGCCCAACGCCGAATCCACGGCGTCCAACGTCGAATCCACGACGTCCGACCGAATCCACGGTCTTCACCCAATAGCACCGTTCGAATCCACGAACGTGCCTCGCTCCGAATCCACGAGAGCGATTGAACCTTGAATCCACAAGGACACGCGAATCCACGCGCCGATTTTTGGGGAAAATCGTTGTTTTTGGGTGGTGATGATCCGCCGAATACTTAGATCAAAGATAGATCGGAAATACCATCTAAGTATTCATTAGTTTGATTCAACTCAAGATGTGAGTATGAAAACCTAGAATCAAACTAATCAATATAGATGAAGAAACATAGAGTATTCTCTAATGATTTCCTTTCTTCTCTATATGTGGATCTATAGCCGTATAAGATGATACAAGAAAATGACGGCTATGTGGATTCCCTAGAAAGAAAGACATAGGGTGTATTTATAGGTTAGAAACCCTAGGAAGGAGATAAGAATCAAAAACAAACCATTTCTGGATTTTTACGGACGGCGATCCGGATCGTGATAACTAGGATCCGGATCGTCATAACGAAACAGCCAATTCCAGAAAAACGAAGGTTCGGGATCCGGATCATGTGACTACGATCCGGATCGTTCATACAGTTTACCAAACATCAACGTTCGGGATCCGGATTGCGAAGCAAGATCCGGATCGTTCAAGGTAGATGGTAAACTCAACGTTCGGGATCCGGATCAAGAGACTACGATCCGGATTGCGACGATGTATGAACGAACCACCTTCGGGATCCGGATCGAACAACCTGATCCGGATCCTGAACATGTCCCAAGTCCAGTTTTTGATTTTTATGCAATGAAAGATTCTTCCAAGTGTTTCTACACTACAAGAAGTATTCGGATCACACAAATTCTTTAGTTAAACATACCTGATCCTTTTGAATTCTTCTTTCTTGAGATTGAGTTAAATGATCCAACTTTCTTCACCTTCAATCTTCAAGACTTGAGACTTTCACGAAACTACGCCAACTCAAATTCCGTAACAAACTTGAGGGGAGCGACCCACACGAGGAAAGCATCACCGGGCAATAACCGCGCCGGTGTGATAGTATCAAAAGCAGGACTGGATCACAACTATAAAGCCCCAGTGGAACACACCCCTCCACTAAAAGAAACTGATCCCCAATCTGATGCACAAATGAACATCCGGTCAATCGCCCAAAATCCGCGATCGCCCCAATACCTCACAATCCACAACCAGGTCTCACAACCGACCTTCGGTCAACCGCCCAATATCCGCGGTCGCCGAAATAACCCATAATCACAATCATGTCCCACATCCGACATCCGGTCAACCGCCTACTATCCGCGGTAGCCGCTATAATCCCCCAATCCAAAATCGGGTAAAACAATATGTATCCGGTCAACCGCCTACTATCCGCGGTAGCCGCAACTCTACCGACTACATCAAGTCCAACCCCTGACCTCCGGTCAACCGCCCAAAATCCGCGGTTGCCACAAAGCCCTCTAGTCCATAATCTTGTCCTACCACCGATGTCCTATAACCGACATCCGGTCAACCGCCCAATATCCGCGGTTGCCGCAAAACCCACAATCCACAATCCAGGCCCCGGCTACACTAACCCAAACCCCTGCTCAAACCCGAGCAACATGAACCACCTGACTAACGAAAAGGAGAAAGAAACAAACAAGGAAAGAAGCAAACAAGGTTTCTCCTAAGTCAAGTTCCAGCATGAAAGTGTAGCGATAAAAGATGGCCTATCTAGATGTCCATACAAGCATGTAATTGACCTCATGCAATTAGAAAGGAGTATAACAACTAATAGTCCCACATGTGTACGAGGTAAAAGTTCTGCATAGATATAACCATCATGCTTGTCACGCCCCGGGGTCGAAACTGCGACCCGGGCTCGTCAATAGATCCGCCACCTATGCCAAACCCCGCATAGGCGAAGCGTCCTACCTGCAATAAAAGTACTACATCTAACAGATATCAAAGCTATAAAGGAAAATCTGCTGTATAACTAAAATCAACCACTGTACAACTGGAAATAATACAATAATGTCCATCTCCCAAAAATGATAATGATACAATATCCTCATAAACAAAGCTCAAAACTCAACAGGGAGATATCTCCAATAAATACATCAGTGTACAGGCTCTCAATACATATCATATCCTCACTACATCAGTCTCTCAAAAGAGGAAAATAAAATAACCAATCTAATGAAGATCTCCTCTGAAGGGGGTACCGCTACTCTCCAACGACGGGTAGGGATCTAGCACGCGACTCCCTTGCCTCGATCAACAACCGCAGAATCAGCAACACCCGCTAAGACTCTGCAAAACAAAGGAGAGTAAGGAAAAATGAGGGGGAAAACCCCCAAATGGTGTGAGAACTACACCAAAAAGGGAGTTCTCAGTGGGTACCACCGCCAGACCCGACGGTCTGCCCACTAAGTCCTCAAGAAACATAATATAACCAAAGAAGTGGGAACTGAACAAGAATGCTGATGTCACCTAACAGCTACCAAGCCTCCATCTAAATGCTCAAGAGGGGAGAAACAAAGTATGGTATGCAACCACTAGCACATGAAGTGCACAATCGACCCAATCGAGCTGACTGCCACATCTGGTCCAGTCAAACCTGCGCCCCACCTACGACCACCTCCCACTGCCGGGAAGGAATTACGTAGGGTGTCCAAATGGACTAACTCGCTATCGAGTAGTGGCTCATACAGGCTATAGTCAAAATCCACGCTCCCTCTCAGAACGGATAGAATCATGATGCTCAACCTCTCACATAACGGTCAAGGTACTCACAACGACACGGGACCACCGTCAAACCGAACGGCTCCCAACGACACTAGCACTGGTCTAAACGCAGCTACTAGACCTCACTCAGCCCCCGGGCACGAGTGCAACAATAAAAGTATCTGACCGAAATAAACCCAATCAAACGAACCGGTATAAAACCCGGTACTGCCTGCTCTGTCAACAATCTCACAAACTCAGTATCTCCACTGTCCAAATGACCGGAACCCAACACGGTCTGACCGGAACCTAACACGGTCTAAAGCCTACTCCGGAGTGGCGCTCGAGGGGAGCGACCCACACGAGTAAAGTATCTCTGTCATCAGTATCACAAGTATCTCTATATAGCAGGACTAGATCATGACTATGATCAAAGTGGGAAAGCCCAACCACTAAGAAAGCCTCGGTCCTTAATCAGAAGCAAAAGTACTCAAATAGTGGGAAACTCTGTCCACTAGAGAATTCAGATACCCAATCTGATGCATAAATAAATATCCGGTCAACCGCCCAATATCCGCGGTTGCCGCAAAGCCCCACAACTAATCCAACCTGTCCCAGACACCAAGTCTCGACTACACTACCCAGACCCCTGCTCGAACCCGAGCAACACTGACCACTTGACTAACAATGAAGGAGAAAGGAAAAGCATGGTTTCTCCTAAGTCAGGTTCCAATAAGTAGTGTAGCAGTAAAAGATGGCCTAACTACATGTCCATACAAGCATGCTTTTGTCCTCAGAAACGATAAAAGTGGGTGAAACATATATTAGCGATGCATGCTAAAGTATTCCTACTATGGTATACCAATCTTACCCAAGTAGGCCATTCCTTGCTTACCTCTCGCTCATATTGGTTGTA
Organism: Tillandsia leiboldiana; assembly: GCA_029204045.2. Lineage (NCBI taxonomy): Eukaryota > Viridiplantae > Streptophyta > Magnoliopsida > Poales > Bromeliaceae > Tillandsia > Tillandsia leiboldiana. The sequence goes on along the minus strand of JAQNDB010000164.1, from coordinate 106,047 downwards.
CTTCGAATATGCCTGCTATCAGTCATAGAAGGGTGACATCCCCACAAGTGTACTTACATTCACCCTAATGTAAGAACCTTATACAGTTACCAAATTAAGCCTACCCACCTGAAGTGCTAAATCCAAGGCAAACCTGGGGTCAGTGAAGAGCGTGGCCACTTGCACGCACAATCCGCTGAACCCGTATCCACAGTACATGTCGCGCAGACCTCGGCTCCTAGCAGTGTTCCAAAAATACTCGCGAACCCTCCTGCAGAACGGACTCTGAAAAATCCAACAAAAATACAGTCGCGACCATCGCGTCGAGCCCTTCGAAACGAGTATCTGCACGTCAAAATCCGAGTCCCGGTGGCCGAGTTACAAATTCCACAACGCGGTGAGCGCGAAAGTCCACAACAAACACAACTGTAATACTCTGCACAGTAAAGGGGAAAGAAGTATACCTTTGGGCGAATCTCAGAAAATTCCCTGAAAACACTACTGTAATCCTTGCGACGCGTAGATCCAAAGAGTGTAAAGGCACGCCTCAATCCGAGTTCGTACAACAAGTTGCACGCAAAACGGTGCACACTTTAAGAGTTCGCGCGCAAAACGATGCACGGCCACCAAACCTGCACGCAAAACGATGCACGCCATTAAAACCCGCACGCAAAACAGTGCGCGCCAACACGACCTGCACGCGAAACGGAGCACGTACCTCGAATCTGCACGCAAAACGGTGCAAGCTTCCCTTAAGGTTGCATGCAAATTGAGGTGCGTCCAAAACGCCAGCAACAGTCCGCGCAGTAAAACGGCACAGTAAAACACGGTCCCGAACACGCATGAGGTCGTGGGGTCAAATCCAAAATCCAAAAAGGAAAACTCAAAACTGTGCCAAAAATACCGCAAAACAACAAACGGGACCTACCTCGACTCGTCGCGCCGTCCAACGCGTCAAACCGGCTCCTTGGAACACCTTGTGCGCTCCACGGGGTCAACGGCGCGCTCGCGCACCCACGAAAACCCCCCCCACACGAATCGCCCTCTCCCTCCCCTTAGCCTCTCTATGCGAGCAAAAAGGAGAAAAGAGAAGAAATGGGGCGATTCGGGCCTTTATAGGCCAAAAACCCACTTTCGGGAGCAACTTCCGGGCGCCCGAAACTGGTTTTCGGGCTGCTACAGTAACCAGCCCCCACGGTCCACGCGTCCACGCCGCCAGCGAGGCGCCACGTCACCTTCGCTCGGCCAACCAGGGGATGACACGTGTCCCTGGACCCGTGCACCGCGACCACCGACCAGTGGCAGCCAATCAGAGGCTGCCACGTGGACCGCACTAGCGCCCCGCGCTGACGCCGGCCACAGTGTCACGTCGCGTCGCGCTGACCCGCGTATGGGAGGCCGACACGTGGCCTGCCCCTGCTGACACCGCGCCAGGGCCCGCGCGGGTCTGCGCCTCTGCCAGGCACGCGCCCCGAGGCCGCTACACCAGCTCGGTGCACCGAGTGCACCACACCGCACCAACCACATGCTGCCACGCGTCCACCCTCCGGTCCACCGTACACCCGCGCTTTTCCCGTGGATCGCGCCTGCTGCGCCGGCCAACCGGGAGCCGCCACGTGTCCCGCGCCCGGGTGCACGCTTCCGCGGTGGACCGAGCGGTTGCGCCTCAGCCCGCCGCCGCGCTCCGCCGCTAGCCGCCGCCGCCGGCGCTGCCCCAGCCGCAGGAACAGTGACAAGATGCCTCGAAAATTGTGCGCGTCATCCGGGCTCCGAAAAATGCAAGTGAATAGTCCATCTTCATCGTTTTCGCGCGCTGAATCCAAATCCGAAGTCCCTTTTGCCAAATTCCAACTCTAAAAATTGCCGAAGGCATCCGAAAAGATGTTCTTTTGTCCAAACTTTGCGCTGAGCCCAATTTTAATATCCATTGCGCGCAAAACCACTTCTAAGCATTCGACGGAGTCATCTGACTACTCTCGTGATCCATTAAACACACTGAGTCCATCACTGGTGTCCAATTGGTGCACAAACGCCACTGACACGCCACATAGGCCTACAGGTGCTGCTGGTCAACCAGTAATCTCGTCGTGGGGAACTAGGTCCTCACATCCTCCCCCACTAAAGAAAGTTTCATCCTCGAAACTAGCTCAATTCCACCAGGAGTCACAAACACCAAGGGTAAGTACTCAACATCGTCATCTCCAGCTCCAAATTGCTACTAACTCCCCGTGATCACTCCTCAACAACGACAACAACGACAACCAGTACGGCATAGCCCGATTGCGCAACCTCTAATCTCACGAGCCAGAATTCGCAACGGGCGTCCCTCGTACTCCAAACATTCCTAGATCTCAAATGGGGCGAGTCAATCACGGGCGAGGGATCCAAAAACATAACCTTCCTGAGCTGAGACATGAAACACAACAAGGGTTCCATCAAAAGTTGGGGGAAACAAGATAACTGCCAGTGCAACACGCACCATACCACATCCTGGTGCCAATCTCAACAAGGCGACCCGAAGCGTACCCACACATTCATCCAATAAGCTGGGGTCTTCACTCGGTTACTTCCCGATCCAAAATCACCCGAGTGGACTACTCAACCGCGGGCTACCCTCAAAAGGGATCCTCAAGAGACACAATCTCATGCCACAGTTGGTCACTCAACGTGCCAACATAACCCCAACGGACCCACGGGTCGAAGTCGATCTCTCAACTAATAAAGGACACCCTTACGGGGACCAAACCGTCAGTGAACGGGACTGAAAACTGGCTAAAAAGGCGATCATAATGATGATGCCCAAACTCGCGGTCAAAAATCCGAACCAACAACGACAATCCGCGTAAATCCCACCCAAGATGCTGAAAGCTGTAGGCTCCACTGATGCCGCATGGTATAAACTGCAGACTGAAGCTGAAATCTTAATCTATCATATAGTATAGAACAGAAATGCTGAGTAATCAGGACTGATGGCCAAGCAGGCATGGCCTACGCCCAGGTATATCAATCAAAGCCGGAAATCATAGGCGTACTGAAAGGCTCATCTGTGGGATCCAAGCTGCCTACAAAATAGTTGTTCGTCCTGCCTCAATACTCATAGGGTTGGACTAATGAAGTGTGGACCGAAAATCAACCCACGGTAACTCTACAGCCACAATAGAAGGCATCACTAAAACTAGCAGATCTCTCTCCCAAAACTGGAAATGCTAGCATTGGCGCTGGTACCAGTCTCATCATCCGATTGCCAAGCTCTCCTGGCACTGCCTAGTCCAACAAGCCCCTTACCTTGACCATAATTGTCGACCTCGGCCAATTCCCAAATGGTATCCATATTGGCCGGATTTCCACCACCGCCCCTATGGCTAACACAATGTGACCCAAGAAGGTATGTGTCACGCCCCGGGGTCGAAACTGCGACCCGGGCTCGCTAACAGATCCGCCATCTGTACGGAAACTGCCGTACAGACGAAGCGACTAACCTGCAAAAAGAATCAGACTACAGTATACAGATATCAGAGCTGAAAGTAAACTACTAAAACTGAAATCCAATCACTGTACAACTGAAAATAATACAATATCCATCTCCCCAAGTACGATCGTATAAAAAGTCCTCTGCTACAAAACCCAAAAGGGAGATATCTCCAACAAATAATTAGTGTACAAGCTCTCAATACAAAAATATCCTCACTACAACAGTCTCTCAAACTGTAAAATAAAATACAACTCTATACCTCACAACAAAGGTCTCTCAACAGAGGGAAAAGAAGTAAACTAAGCTACTGAAGCTCTCCTCTGGAGGGGGTACCGCTACACTCCAACGACGGGTAGGGAACTAACTCGCGACTCCCTCGAAACCGGTCAGAAGGATCAGCAACTGAAGCACAGGAACAGGAGTAGATGCCCCTGGGGAAAAAGACACCACGACGGGTGTGAGAACTACTTCCCATAGTAGTTCTAAGTGGGTGCCGTCAACAAGCCCAACGGTCTGCCCACTAAATCTACTAGAGGCATAAAGTAACAAGGTACGGAAAGAAAAGAGCTGGAAAAGGATATCTCTACAGCTACTATGCCTCTAACTAGATGCTCAAGATGTGGAACAGAAGATAATATGATGCATCTACTCACTACTGACAATATGACACAAGTACTAGGATCAAAGAAAACTCTACTATGACACATGCTATGCCATCACTCTCTCAATGTCACCCAATCTCAGATGACTGTCCCACTTTGGACCAGTCAAGCAAACCTGTGCTCATCTACTGCCACTACGCCCAAACAGGACTTGGTCTTACGTAGGGTGTCCCTCAAGGACTAACTCAATCTCAAGCGAACTCTAGTGTATCAACTAGTCGCATCATCGCAGCCTCGTCAGGCTCGGTATCAACATCGCACCCGGGGCGTAGCTCAAGGGGAGCGACCCCAACGAACTCAAGTATCTCAAGTATCTCAAGTATCTCATAACTGGCATGAAATGCCAGGCTCAGCAGGCTATAATCCACGATCAAACAGATCGGTATCTCAAAGCTCGAAACACAACTCAGTCGGAAAAGAACCTCGACTCAATATGAAAAGCCCAAACACTCTCACGGCTATGTCGGAGAACTCTCAACGACTCAAACTCACAACACTAACTCACTAAAGAAAGTGCCACACCGCTGGGACCGCCGCCACTCCAAACGGCTCCACACCGGAACATCAACCACATCGATAACTCAGGAAGGTCCGACACCATAAGGGTTTGGAAAACCCGATAGGTCGGTGTTAAGAACCCTATCAAACAAGAACAGACACTAGGCTCCGCCTATCGAAGTTCCCGGCCCCCTTACCGTTCGGGAACACAACCACCTTGGTACAACATGCAGAAGATACCAACTAGGGCCCGAAAGTTCTGGGAGGCCTACACCTACAACCCTATCAAACAAGAACAGGTTCCAGGCTCGGCCCCCGTGGCTTTCGTCCCGACAAAGGAATGGCCCCTAGAACCCAGACCACTCGAATCCTTACAAGTGGGGAAGTTTACACGAAAACGGGGTGACATTAATTACTGAAAACCATTTTCACTCAACCCACGCGGGTGAGGACTAAAAGTAGCTCCCATTTTGAAAAACCATCTTGATTTGAGGAGAAACCCATTTTAATGATTTTTAGATCTTTTAGGAAAATCAGCTAGAAAACAAGGATTTACCCAAACCCCGAAGGGCTGATACTTTTGTCCAATCAAACAAGAACAGACTTCAGCGGCCCTTCGATGCTTGGAAGAAAACATCGATAAACTAAAAATCATGTGTATGTCAAAAAAGGTTCTGGGTTCTAGGTCCAACTAAAACAAGTACACAACTGCCACTAACACGGTGGCGACAGCACAACAGGGATAGAAGACGTCCCGGGACTACCGTTTACCCAAACGGCTCCCGGCACAGAAAAGCGACCCACTACAACTACCAGACTCCACTCTGCTCCCAAGCACGAGTGCAAATGCATCCCACACCAAAAGAAAGTCCTGACCTCTCGGCCCACTACCCGGGCGAGGATAACACTATGTCCAGGAATGAAAGAACATTGTGGATGTCTAAACATAAATAACCCTAGCCCAAGTGAGGGTTTTCTACTGGTCTGGTTACACATGCAACATATGACGGGGGTGCTAGGTCAAGTTCCAAGATAGCTATATGAACAGATGATAAAAGGAATAACAATTCCTACAATATGGCATGCTATACAAGAAAATAAACTATCATGTATAGTCCTACATCAGTAGAATTACTGTACAGTCCATAAAACTTGGAGATAAGGCCACCCACCTCGATTTGCTACCAATTGCTTGTAGACACTTCCAATTGGCCTTCATGCGATCCACACGCAAAACAAAGCACGGTGCCGAAACCCGCGCGCAAAACAGAGTCCGCACGCAAAACGGTGCACGGTGTCGGGGACCGCACGCAAAACGGAGCACGGTGCCGAAACTCGCACGCCAAAAGGAGTCCGCACGCCAAACGAAGCACGGTGCCGGAGACCGCACGCAAAAAGGAGCACGATGCCGGAAACTGCACGCAAAACGGAGTCCGCATGCAAAACGGTGCACGGCGTCGGAGACCGCACGTAAAACGGTGCAGTAACACGGTCCCTAACACAGATAAGAGCAAGAGGGTCAATTTACTGTCCAAAAGAACGCCCCAAACTGTGCTAAAAACACCGCAAAAACACACGGGACCAACCTCGACTGCGCTGCGCCGCCCAACTGCTCCGTTGGAACACCCCGCGCGCTCCACGAGGCCCACGACGCGCCGCCGCACCACCCAAAATTTCTCTCCCTCACACCCTCTCGCTCTCGGAGAAGAAAGAAAAGAACAAGGAGGAGAAATGGCACTCGGGGGAGAAAGAAAGAAGAAGAAGAAGAAAAGAGAAAGGGGTGGTCCACGGTCCCGGTCCACGAAGCCGGTCCACGGCGCCAGCGAATGGGAAGCCTCCACCCGCGGTCCACCAGGCTGGGGCGCGTGCACCGGGTCCACGCACGCGCCCCGCCCCCACGTGGTGCGCAGCAACGCGCCCGCCACACGGGCGCGTTACACTGCGCTACCCCAGGCGCGGGACACGCGCCCGCCAACGGGGGACCGCCACGTGGCGGCCCCCGCGCGCTCCGTGCCGGGAGCGCGCTTCCCCAGCGCGCCTGCCGCGCAGTTCCGTACGCGCGTGCCTCGATCCGCGTACCGCGATCTTCGGAAACCGTGCCGCGTCGTCTTGAAAAACGCGCAACTCAACCGGGCTCCAAATCAAACAAGTAAATAGTCCATTCTCAACGATTTCGCGCGCTGAATCCAAAAACGATGTCCATTTCTCCAAATTCTCATCCGAAAATTTGCCGAAAGCCCCCGGATAGCCCACTTGATCCGATTTCCGCGCCGGGTCCATTTCTTAAGTCCGATTTGCCAAATTCCAACTCTAAAAATTTTCGAAGGCAACCGGAGAGGTAATCTTTTATCCAAACTTCGCCCGGAGTTCAATTTTGACATCTACGTCGCGCGAAAGGGGAGTTTCCAAAGCCACTGGTAAGTATCCATCATCACCATCTCCGGCTCCCCAGTCGCTACACACACTCCGCAAAGCGAGTCCACACGGCTAGGAGTTCAAAAACTGGAAAAACCCCACGAAATTCCAAAGAACAGAGGACAAGAAAGAACGACCAACTCTACTCATCCAAAACTATGTGAATTACGCCAACACAACCAACAAGAATGGAAAAGGCCCCACCAGTAGGAAAGTCGTCAACCCCAACTCTCCATTTAGGAAACGGCTGAAATTAACGAAAAGTCCGAAAAGTCCGAAAGGACCAGTGCCCTTGCCCCAATCAAACAAGAATAGGTTCGGGCACCATCTCCATTTCTGGAGCAGTCTTTCGAAGTTTTCGTCCCGTTCAAAAATTTCAGCACACAGACGAGAAGAAGGGAGAGAAGTGTTGAAGTCGTTCCTGCCGTGGCTACAAAACGAAAGCTACGATATAACCGTGACCCCTAAGGACACAGCCTCCTGTCCTAAATGTCACCAACGATCCAAAAGTAGCACCACGCCGCAAACCGCTGAAGCTACAGCTGTAGGAAGGATACCCCGGTGATCTGTGAAAATGAACTCTTCTAGTCCAACTCGCGGAAGGGTAACTGATCTTATTCCACAACCAGCCGCTGCACGATACCGCACCAACTGGTCCATCCTATGTGCTCCAACTGAGTCGTGGAGCTGCCCCTGAACTGTAACACCTGCCGGTATAATTCCAAGTCTCAACTGTACTGGACACAATCCACAAGGCTCCCCCACATGCACAACACCAACAGAAGTCTGTACCTCTAATGCACGTGGTAACAACTCTACCTCCAGTCCAGACAGGAAAGCCAACAACACTCAACTCAAACTGCTGTAAGGAAAACATGCCCGCGACAACCTGGTCCACTGCCGTAGCGCCCTCCAACCGGGTGGTACAGACTCATCCGCTCGATGTAGATGGTCGTCGCTCAGTCTGCCCCAACATCGTGTCCCTATCTGCCTGGCGGTAATCGGAAGAGTTCCTTCATCCCGAGGAGGTAGCGGGGGTGCCGTCGCAAGCGGTAAGCCGTAAGCACTGCTCGAGGGCATGCTGCCTGAAAAAGTCCCAACAATCCACACGAAAACATCGCCCCTGCCTGTGGTCACACTGCGGCGCAGAAAACGGCCCACCACAAATGACTCCGTCATCCCGCTGCTGCTGCTGATACATCGGCTGTGGAGAATGTAGTAGCCGCTGGTTTAAAATATTTTAAGGGTCTACTTTTGGTTTCGTTAATTCCGCATTTCGTTTCGGGGGCTGGAGGGTGATCGAATAATTCCCTGTTTCCAGACAGACCGTCGGGGCCCGCGGCTATTTTTAGTTGATAGGGCTCGCGAAACGGAGAACGGCGGCGAAATCGGTTCTGAATTCCGACGCCGGAATCTCCCGGAATAAATTCTGGAAGGTAGCTAACGGTTCAGATGGTTAACGCGGTTTTCAGACAGACCGGACCCTGGTTCGCACCCGACTTATACCCGTTTTAACTTGAACTGGTTTGATTTCCCATTCCCCAATTTAACCGCTCCCGCCACCTTAACCGTTCCCGTTATTTTCCCCCGTCGTGTAACTTCCCTATAACTACCGCCACCCCCCCATAACTACCCATTCCCCATAACTACCCACTCCCCATAACTACCCACTCCTCTTAACTACCCGCAACTCCCTTAACTACCCACTCCCCATAACTACCCCGTCCCCATAACTACCCGCAACTCCCTTAACTACCCACTCCCCATAACTACCCCGTCCCCATAACTACCCGCAACTCCCTTAACTACCCACTCCCCATAACTACCCCGTCCCCATAACTACCCACTCCCTTAACTACCCGCAACTCCCTTAACTACCCACTCCCCATAACTACCCCGTCCCCATAACTACCCACTCCCTTAACTACCCGCAACTCCCCACAAGCCCCTACGTACGAAACCCCAATTCCCCAACCCTCGCAACTCCCCACAAGCCTCTACGTACGAAACCCCAATTCCCCAACCTTTCAGTTTCCCAACCGAACCCTTTTGCTTCCTCACCGATTACGCGGAGGATCCAAGCGGCGAGACCAAGGAAGGAGAGGAAGACGTCCTCACATTCCTTGTAGCCGAACTCGCAGGATCGGATCACTTTTCCCTCCGGCAACCGAGATTCTTGTAGGCCCGGGCGGGCACCCGAGACGCGGGAGAACCCTACATCAGTCAGGAGCGCGACAACAAGGTGGGTTTACGGTCGAGGTTGAGTATTGTGTTGGTAATCCAAAAGGAACTTTTTATTATTAATCGGTACTAACACTAATGGTTTCTATGATGTACTACCTTACTCCGTGACATGGTTACATGGTTACTTGGTTACTTGGTTACTTGGTTACTTGGTTACTTATGCTCGAGTTGCGACACGCGCACCCGCGGTTTGGCCACCGCAAAGGGTGCTCTTTTCCGGAAAGGCGGTCTTTGACCCGTGTTACCCCACGAGGTGACGTAGTGGGGGGCCCCTTATTAGTTGTGGGGTTTGAGGCAGCGAGGTGCGAGCGGTGAGACTACCGTGGGATTGGATCCCGATGTGGTCAGGTGTGAGACTACCGTGGGATTGGATCCCGATGTAGTCAGGTGTGAGACCGCCGGGTCCGGTGCCCGACGCGGTCAGGTGTTACAGGTGTGAGACTACCGTGGGATTGGATCCCGATGTAGTCAGGTGTGAGACCGCCGGGTCCGGTGCCCGACGCGGTCAGGTGTTACAGGTGTGAGACTACCGTGGGATTGGATCCCGATGTAGTCAGGTGTGAGGCCGCCGGGTCCGGTGCCCGACGCGGTCAGGTGTTACAGGTGTTACCGGGGTTACAGGTGTCACAGGTGTTACAGGTGGTACAGGTGGTTGCGAGTTACCGTTACGAGTAGAGCGGTTGTTCCGGCTAGTCTTGCTTTGGTGACTTGGTATTACTTTACTGTTTTAGTACTACTCTTATGATAGTGTCGCTGACTACCCACTCTGTGACAGGTACCTCCAGGGGGTAGAGGTAGGCGACGGTGAGGCCGAGGTGGTAGCAGTCGGGCTGAGGGAGCCCTAGTATGCTGTATCATTTACTTTCTCTGCATTTCATTCAGAACAGTAGGTTATTGTGTGGTTCTCGATACCCTTGTGGGGTCGTGTGGATGTTGAGTACTTTCTTGCTGGTTATGCACTACTATTTCCTTTATTGTTCCCGTTGGGCCCATTTTCTAAACCTTGTGGATTTACATCGCTTTCCAATCTGCTTTCAAAACCTAAGGCCGTGTGGGCCTGATTTCAAAATGGTGAGTTTATACTTTCAACTTGACTGGCCACGGGTATTGTTTAGTCTTCATGCACCATACTACTTCGAACTGTTGTGATTAAATGGGAAAATGGTTGCTTATGCTCGACTATTGTAACAGCCGCGACGCCGTGCATATACAGAGGAGGCTCTGCCCGATGTTCGAGCAAATCTGTATATGTGGCGGGTCTGGGCACGCGCCGGGGAAGGAGGCTTTTAAACAATCAAACAAAAAAAAAAAGATGTACGCACTTTACGCGTACGTTGAGGTATCGTTTCCGCTAAAATAAAACCCCCGGGGCGTGACAGATTAAGATGGTATCAGAGACTTTGCTTTAATCACAACAGTGATGGCCCAACATCCACCGAGATATCACACTTAACTACGAATAAATGAAATGTGCAGAGTTTAAGGTTTAAGACGTGAGAGACCGGGGAGGGGATTTGTAGATAATGTTTCTTTTCTCTCTCGATTTTACGATGTTTTGTAGATAATGTTCATTTCTCGCGAGTACGTGTTTTCGCATGACCTCAAGGAAACACCTCTCCAAAGTCGGTTGACGGTCCAGACCGCGGGTGGGACGCTAGAGGCGACTAGTTTGGTAGCCACTTGCCCGATTAAGCTAGGGCGGCTATTCTGCCCTTGGGATTTAATAGTAATTCCCTTGAAGGAGTACGACGTTGTTTTGGGCATGGACTGGCTCTCATGGTACCAAGTGCTTATCGACTGCGATAAGCGGATGGTACAACTACAAGAACCTAGTTTCCCTAAGAATGCGTACCTAGCATGCAAGAGCATCTCCTTCCCGGCAGTCATCTCCGCGACTCGAGCCAGGAGTCTGATAGAGGGTGGGTGTGTAGCCTATTTGGCATCGGTAGATCTGGTTACCCGACCCTCGACGACACCTTCAGACATCCCGGTGGTGAAGGACTTTCCCGATGTCTTTCCGACGGAGCTGCCTGGGATACCCCCTGAAAGGGAGGTGGTGTTCCCTATTGAACTCTTGCCAGGTACGCAACCTATAACAAAGGCACCCTACTGAATGGCCTTCGCGGAGTTGAAAGAGTTAAAGGCGCAACTGGAAGACCTCTTGGACAAAGGGTTTGTCAGGCCGAGTGTGTCACCCTGGGGCGCACCAGTGCTTTTCGTACGGAAGAAGGATGGGAGCCTGCGACTCTGTATCGACTACAAAGGAATAAACAAGGTCACGGTGAAAAATAAGTACCCCCTGCCCAGAATCGACGACCTCTTCGACCAACTACGAGGAGCGACGGTCTTTTCAAAAATTGATCTACAGTCTGGCTACCACCAGCTTCGGGTTCGGAACGAGGACATTCCGAAGACCGCTTTCCGGACCCGGTATGGCCATTACGAGTTTACGGTCATGCCGTTCGGACTTACGAACGCCCCCGCAGTCTTTATGGACATGATGAACCGGGTCTTCAGACCATTCTTAGATCGGTTCGTGGTGGTCTTCATCGATGATATACTAATCTACTCATCCACCGACGAGGAGCACGAGGATCACTTACGAACGATTCTCCAAACCCTCAGGGAGCAGAAGCTGTTCGCTAAGCTCAAAAAAAGTGTGAGTTTTGGCTACGCGAAGTAGGATTCCTGGGGCATGTGATCTCGGCAAAGGGGATCGCCGTAGACCCCAAGAAGGTGGAATCGGTGATAGACTGGCAGCCGCCCACAACGGTGACGGAGATCCACAGTTTCTTGGGGCTGGCGGGGTATTATAGACGCTTTGTCGAGGGTTTCTCGAAGATTGCGACCCCTCTAAACCGGTTGACCAAGAAAGGAGAAAAGTTTGTATGGACGGCCAAATGCCAGGAAAGTTTTGAAGAACTCAAAAGAAGGCTAACCGAGGCACCGATTCTTGTACTACCAACACCCGGTGAGGACTATGAGGTGTACTGCGACGCTTCAAGAATCGGCCTTGGGGGTGTGTTAATGCAGCAGGGGAAGGTAATAGCCTATGCATCTAGGCAACTAAAGGACTACGAAAGAAACTACCCAACACACGACTTAGAGCTGGCTGCGGTGGTCTTCGTCCTGAAGTTATGGAGACACTATCTCTTTGGTGTCCATTGTAACATCTTCTCAGATCACCAGAGTCTTAAATACCTGTTCACACAAAAGGAACTAAACCTGCGGCAGAGACGGTGGCTTGAATTACTGAAGGATTACGACCTAACGATCCAATACCACCCCGGGAAAGCAAACGTGGTAGCGGACGTGTCACGCCCCGGGGGTTTTGTTTTAGCGGAAACGATTCATAGAAAAGTCAACATTTGACGTGTAAAAATTTTTTTGTTGTAAAAGCGAAACCCCTCTCCCCCGGCGCATGCCCAGACCCGCCACACATACAGGGTCACTCTGCAAACGGACAGAGTCTCCCCTGTATGTGCACGGCGTAGCATTCAGTACATGTTCAAACATACGCAACCTTTCAATCAGAACAATTATTAACATACAACCAGCATTCTAACTTATCTAAAATATATGGCCGTTCAACTTGGAAAGGATAAATCCACAGTTTTATAAAGAGCGCCTACCCGGTGCTTATGTTTTGAAAGCGAGTTTCGAAATCAGCATAAAACCACAAGGTTTTGAAAGCGGTGCCCACCCGACACCAAGTTTTGAAATCCCTTTTTGAAATCCATAAATCCACAGGGTTTTGAAACCAGTGCCCACACGACACTTCTATTTTAAAAACGGTTTTCGCAATCTTTACTTTTTCTTTTACTTTTTTTTTTTTCATTTTCAAATGGCCAATAACATTCAAAGAGGAGAGTAATGCATAAGAGGATAACTAATAACAACTCATACCGACATCCATGCCGACCCCACGAGGGTATCGAGAACCTCTCACATAACCACAATGTAAATGAAATGCTAGAAAGAAAAGGAAATACAGTCCAGGGTCCCCAGTGACCCAGCTGCTCCTGCCCCGTCCTCGCCACCGCCTATGTCTCCGCCCGTCTGAACCCTGTCACAAAGTGGGAAGTCAGTGACGTAAAAGTAGTAGAGCAGGAGAATATAATAAAACAAACCGTGAAGACAGCCGGAGCAACCACCCCCCCCCCCCAAGGAGGAAGGGCAACCTGTACACCTGTATCCTGTAATACCCGGACACGTCGGACAACTAAACCGACGGCCCATACCGTACCTGCAGAAACCCGACCACGTCGGACAACTAAACCGACGGGTCGCACCGCTCGCACCTCGGCGCCTCAACCCCACCACTAATAAGGGGCCCCACTACGTCACCTCGTGGGTATACACGGGTCAGAGACCACTTTTCCGGAAAAGTGCACCCTTTGCAGTGGCCAAACCGCGGGTGCGCGTGTGGCAACATCGAGCCAAGTAACCGTAACCACCATCATGTCAGCATCATAATATGAATAACAAAAGTAATGCGGTAAAGTGCATAATTGAAAAACAAGGTAATAATACGCGCACTCGACGGTGGCCCGCCGACATATAGTGATTAAAAAGAGAACAACCAACGGTAACTAACGCTAAACGCTATAGGGAACTCACTAACATGCATAAGTTATCGCCCATCGTCGTTTAACCCCAGTACACTAAGAATGGACCCCGTCCCATACGATAGAATTTAGAGACTAGGACAAGGTAAATACAACCCACCTGTTACTTGTAGCGGTTAAGGTTCGACTTTCCTTGCGTCCCGACACGCTCGTCCGGCTCACACACCTGCCGCACGGGAAAATCGGCACTTAGATTTTAAGGAAATTTAAAGAAGACGAGAACCCGACCCTCCGTCTAACCCGGTTCGCGGCACCCCGCCCGCGCGCGAGACCGCACGCGTGCCCAGCCCCGTGCGGGTCACCCCCCCCGCACGCAGGGCTGGGTGCAGGCCCGGCCCCGTGCGGGTCACCCCCGCACGTGCGGCTCACCCCCGCACCGTGCGGGTCACCCCCGCACGCGGGGCTGGGCGCGAGCCTAGCCCCGTGCGGGTCACCCCCGCACGTGCGGCTCACCCCCGCACCGTGCGGGTCACCCCCGTACGCGGGGCTGGGCGTGAGCCTAGCCCCGTGCGGGTCACCCCCGCACGCAGGGCTGGGCGCGGGCCCGGCCCCGTGCGGGTCACCCCCGCACGTGCGGCTCACCCCCGCACCGTGCGGGTCACCCCCGCACGCGGGGCTGGGCGTGAGCCTAGCCCCGTGCGGGTCACCCCCGCACGTGCGGCTCACCCCCGCACCGTGCGGGTCACCCCCCGCACGCGGGGCTGGGCGTGAGCCTAGCCCCGTGCGGGTCACGGGAACGCCGACCTGGGGAGGGGAGGTGGTCTTCGCACATGCGGCGGATTCCGGAGAATCCGTCGCCTGTGCCATCCCCTTGCCGATTCGGATAATCAAGAATCCAAAAGAAACTAAAAGAAAACCTCCGTCTCACCTCGGTTTCGACGACGATGATTGGGAAGGGAGGGATCGTCTCACGCTCGCTTGCCAAGTTCCGTGGGGAGGGGGATCGTCCTTTCCTTCTCCTTGGTTCCGTACCGTCTCGCAGGAAAACGGGGTTCTTCTCCCACGCGCTCCGATGGGGAACTTGCGTTGTGCGGGACGAGCAGAGTGGGAAAAAGGGAAAACCTAAGTCTTCGCACACAAAATTGAACCAGACGGTCTAAGCGGGGCGGGGAAAAATAAAGGGGGACCTAAATCCCCAAATAAAAGAAATCGAGTCCGAACCTGATTTACCTCGAAAAGCGTGCAAAACGCCCGAACCGCTAAGCGATCTTCCGGAATTTATTCCGGGAGATTCCGGAGTCGGAATCCAAAACCGATCGCGCCGCCGGTTTTCGTTTCGCGAGCTTTATTATCCAAAAATTACCCGCGAGCCCCGACGGTCTGCCAAGAACGAAGGAAAAAGAATCACACCCCGGACCCCTTAGTCGGAAAAGGTTTCCGTAAAAACGATGAAGGGACCCAAAAAGGAAAAGTAAACTCGCGGTTATTACACCACTCACCTCTAAAAACGAGTTTCGTCCTCGAAACTTAAACCCGGGTGGTGGTGAAAAGGTCGGGGTAGTACTCCCTCATTCTAGATTCCAGCTCCCAAGTTGCTTCTCGCTCCTCGTGGTTGCTCCAGTGTACCTTCACGTAGGGGATAGCTCGGTTCCGCAACGACTTGGTCTCCCTTGCCAGGATCCTCACCGGGGTTTCTTCGAAGCTTAGGTCCTCCTTCAGTTCGAGTGTAGAAGCATCCAGGACGTGTGAGGGGTCGGAGAGGTACTTCCGGAGCATCGAGACGTGGAAGACGTCGTGGACTCGGTCGAGGTTCGGTGGTAGGGCAAGGCGGTACGCAACCGGGCCGACCCGCTCCAAAATCTCAAACGGCCCCACAAACCGTGGGCTCAGCTTGCCCCTCAGCCCGAACCGCTTTACTCCTCTGGACGGCGAGACCCGCAAGAAAACGTGCTCTCCTACTTGGAATTCTAAGTCGCGGCGCCTTTGGTCCGCGTAGCTCTTCTGGCGACTCTGGGCGGTCAGCAGGCGCTGTCGGATGAGGCGAACCTTCTCTTCCGTTTCCTCCACTAAATCGGGCCCCAAGAATTTTCGTTCTCCCAGATCGTCCCAACAAATCGGGGACCGGCAGCGTCTCCCATATAAGGCCTCGTAGGGCGCCATCTGGATGCTGGCCTGGTAGCTGTTGTTGTAGGCGAATTCCACGAGAGGTAGATAGCGTGACCACCCGATCCCCCAATCTAGTACGCAGGCGCGAAGCAGGTCTTCGAGGGTTTGTATCACACGCTCCGACTGTCCGTCCGTCTGAGGGTGGAAGGCTGTGCTGAACTGTAGTTTGGTTCCCATGGCCCGCTGAAGGCTCTGCCAAAATTTCGAGACAAAGCGCGTGTCTCTGTCCCAGGTGATCGATGCCGGCACTCCATGTAATCTCACGATCTCGCTGATATAAGCTTGGGCTAACCGTTCTCGGGTCCAGGTCGTATGAATTGGCAGAAAGTGTGCTGACTTCGTTAACCGGTCGACTACGACCCAAATTGCGTCGTGGCCCTGTGGTGAACGTGGGAAGCCCGTGACAAAGTCCATGGTGATTTGATCCCACTTCCATTCTGGTACCGGTAGAGGTTGTAGCTTCCCTGCTGGCCGCTGATGCTCGACCTTTATCCGTTGGCACACTAGGCAATGAGCTACATGTCGAGTGACGTCCCCCTTCAAGTTGGGCCACCAGTAGGTCTGTTTGAGGTCCCTGTACATCTTCGTGCCCCCTGGATGTGCCGCATAAGGGGCCCGGTGTGCCTCTTTCAAAATTTCCTCCTTCAACTCCGGCGAATCCGGCACGCAGATCCGTCTGCGGAACCGTAGGGTGCCGTCGTCTTCCACTGCAAAGTCGCTCTCTTGGTCCAGGGGGATCTTGTCTCGTACGCGCTGCAAGTGTGGGTCGGTTTGTTGCCTCTCCCGGATCTTCTCAAGTAGCGTTGGTTTGACCACCAGGGTTAGGAGTTGCCTAACCGTGCCTGTCGGCACCACTTCCAACTGCATTCGTGCGAACTCCGCTATCAAATGGTTTTGCTCCGTTATCGCGCTCCTGGACGCCCCGTCTTGGCGCCCTTTCCTGCTCAAGGCGTCCGCCACCACGTTCGCCTTTCCGGGGTGGTATTGAATCGTCAAGTCGTAGTCCTTCAACAACTCCAACCACCGCCTCTGCCGCAAGTTTAATTCTTTTTGGGTAAAGATATACTTAAGACTTTGATGATCCGAGAAGACGTTACAGTGAACTCCAAAGAGGTAGTGCCTCCACAGTTTTAAAACGAAGACTACTGCGGCCAGTTCCAAGTCGTGTATCGGGTAGTTCTTCTCGTAGTCCTTCAGTTGCCTGGACGCGTAGGCAATCACTTTCCCCTGTTGCATCAGAACACCACCCAGACCGATCCTGGATGCGTCGCAGTACACTTCGTAATCTTCCCCGGGTGTCGGCAGCACAAGTATTGGTGCCCTGGTTAGCCTCCTTTTGAGTTCCTCAAAACTCTCCTGGCATTTGGCCGTCCATATGAACTTCTCCCCTTTTCTGGTCAACCGATTCAATGGGGTAGCGATCTTCGCGAAACCCTCTACGAAACGCCTGTAATATCCTGCCAGTCCTAGGAAACTGCGGACCTCTGTCACCGTCGTCGGCGGCTGCCAGTCGACCACGGACTCCACCTTCTTCGGATCCACGGCTATCCCTTGTGCCGAGATCACATGTCCTAGGAAGCCGACTTCGCGTAGCCAGAACTCGCACTTCTTGAGTTTAGCGAACAGCTCCTGTTCCCTGAGAGTTTGGAGGATTGCTTGCAAATGGCCCTCGTGTTCCTTGTCGGTAGTGGAATAGACCAGGATGTCGTCGATGAAAACCACCACGAACCGATCCAGGAAGGGTCTGAAGATCCGGTTCATCATGTCCATGAAGACTGCGGGGGCGTTCGTGAGTCCGAAAGGCATGACCGTGAACTCGTAGTGGCCATACCGGGTCCGGAAAGCGGTCTTCGGAATGTCTTTGTCCCGAACTCGGAGTTGGTGGTAGCCTGATTGCAAATCGATCTTGGAGAAGACCGTCGCCCCTTTCAGCTGGTCGAAGAGGTCGTCTATTCTGGGCAGGGGGTACTTATTTTTCACTGTGACTTTGTTTATTCCTCTGTAATCGATGCAGAGACGCAGGCTTCCGTCTTTCTTCCGCACAAAGAGTACCGGTGCGCCCCAGGGTGACACACTCGGTCTTATGAACCCTTTATCCAGGAGGTCTTCCAGTTGTGCTTTAAGCTCCTTTAGTTCTGCGAAGGCCATTCGGTAAGGTGCCTTCGAAATAGGCTGCGTGCCCGGTAGTAGTTCGATGGGGAACTCCACCTCCCGTTCAGGGGGCATCCCAGGCAATTCCGTGGGAAAAACGTCGGGGAAGTCCCTCACTATTGGGATATCGGCGAGCGCCGTCGGGGGTCGGGTAGCCAAATCCACCGATGCTAAGTAGGCCACGCAACCACCCTCCACCAGTCTTCTGGCCCGTGCCGCTGAGATAATCGCCGGGAAGGAGATGCTCTTGCCCATCATGTACACATGGTCAGGGAAACCCGGTTCTTGTAAACGCAACTGTCGCTTGTCGCAATCGATGAGTGCCTGGTACCTCGTGAGCCAGTTCATGCCCAGTACCACGTCGTACTCCTTCAGGGGGATTACCACCAGATCCCAAGGGCATGCCAGCCGCCCTAGCTTAATCGGGCAGGCGGTCACAACGCTGACCGCCTCCAAGGTCCCTCCCGCCGTTCGTACCACCAAGGAAAATTGGAGGGGTGTCTCCTCGAGACCATACAAAAACACGAAGTCACGGGAAATAAAAGAGTGTGTTGCTCCGGTGTCGAAAAGAGTTCTTGCACGGGAATTAGAAACGGAAGTAGTACCTGCAAGTGTGTCCTCCGGCGGATCTGCCTCCTGGCGGGTCATTGAGAAGACTCTCCCGCCTGGTTGTGGCCGCCTGTCCTCCTCGGGCCGTGGTGCAGGGGGTCTATACGCCGACGTCATAGGAGCCTTCCCCCGCCCAGAGAGCTGTGGCGTGGGCGTGGAAGCTGCAGAGGACGCAGATCCCCCGCCTAAGGGGCAGTTGCGGCGGAAGTGCCCCCGCTTGCCGCACCTGAAGCAGTGGTCGCCTCTTTGGGGGCACTCTCCCGGAATGTGCCCTCCCCCGCATATGACACAAGGCCTATTCCCCGGCCTCTGCCCTCCAGCTGGCGCGCTCCGGGACCCCGCCTGTGGTCTCCACCGTTTGGGGGCCCCGCCCCCACTCCAAGAGCCTCCCCCCGAGTTCTGGTGTTGCCGCTTCCGGTCCTCCAATCGCGTCGAGTTCTCCCTCCTGGCGCGGGTGACCGCAAAGCCACGTTCCACCGTAGTGGCTCTGTCGACCACTTTCTGGAAGGTGTGCAGTTCAGCTGCTTGTACTACCTCGAAGATATTGCTCCGCAGGCCATCCACGAAAAGTTGCGCCTTGTGAGCCTCGTCCCTTATGACGAACGGGACGCAGTTTGCTAGTCGGACGAACTCCCGCTGGTACTCCATGACCGTCCGGTTCCCCTGCTGGATGTGGTTCAAGTCATCCTCCAGCTTCTTCTTTACACTGTTGGTGAAGAAGGCCCCGAACAGCTCCTGCTTGAAGGTTGTCCAGGACGGAAGTGCGGTACCCTTAGCAGGATCGGGGCGTACCGTCTTCCACCACAAGCGGGCGTTCCCCTCCAAGCAGTGGACTGCTAGGGGAACCCGCTCGTCATCCTCCATGAGTAGGTCTTCGAAAAGTTTCTCCATCGACCCCACCCATTTCTCGACGACCCACGGATCGGTCGTGTCCCCTTCGAACGTGGGTGGGTCGTATTTCTTGAAGTCTTTCAGGTTGGCCCGCACCCGATCCCGCTCAGTCATCACAACCGTCCCCTCCCTCGCGGCGGCGGCAGCCACGGCAGGGGCAGGTGTGACTACAGTCTCCTCCAGAGTAACCCTGCTGGTTGTCCCCGGCGCCGGTCCCGTAGCCGCCGCCGGCGGTGGTGCTGTCGGTGGTGCCGCGGCCGGTGCTGTCGACCCTTGTGGGGGAACCGGGGTGACCGTCACCGTTGCGGCCTGCTGCTGTTGCGTCAACTGACGCACGTGCTCAGTGAGGTTGGCCAGATTCCCTGCCATCTCCCGCAATTGCTGCCGCAGGAGCTGGTTCTCCGCGGCCGTCGACGTCGTCGCGTCTGCCTCTGCGTCCCCGGCCGATGACCTAGTACGGGCCATGTCTGTCACAAATCACGAGAGTCATCTTTAGGCTACCCTACTAACAACAACCAAAAAGTGAGAGAAAGGACTCAACATTTTCCCTCCCCCCTCGGTCACTCACGTTCTACCATCCTATGCCCTACCCATTTCATTTATGTGTAGGCCAGTGAGGTGTTCCCACGGATGTCGGCATTAACTGTTGTGATTGAAAGAATTCTCTGATACCATTTAATCTGTCACGCCCCGGGGGTTTTGTTTTAGCGGAAACGATTCATAGAAAAGTCAACATTTGACGTGTAAAAATTTTTTTGTTGTAAAAGCGAAACCCCTCTCCCCCGGCGCATGCCCAGACCCGCCACACATACAGGGTCACTCTGCAAACGGACAGAGTCTCCCCTGTATGTGCACGGCGTAGCATTCAGTACATGTTCAAACATACGCAACCTTTCAATCAGAACAATTATTAACATACAACCAGCATTCTAACTTATCTAAAATATATGGCCGTTCAACTTGGAAAGGATAAATCCACAGTTTTATAAAGAACGCCTACCCGGTGCTTATGTTTTGAAAGCGAGTTTCGAAATCAGCATAAAACCACAAGGTTTTGAAAGCGGTGCCCACCCGACACCAAGTTTTGAAATCCCTTTTTGAAATCCATAAATCCACAGGGTTTTGAAACCAGTGCCCACACGACACTTCTATTTTAAAAACGGTTTTCGCAATCTTTACTTTTTCTTTTACTTTTTTTTTTTTCATTTTCAAATGGCCAATAACATTCAAAGAGGAGAGTAATGCATAAGAGGATAACTAATAACAACTCATACCGACATCCATGCCGACCCCACGAGGGTATCGAGAACCTCTCACATAACCACAATGTAAATGAAATGCTAGAAAGAAAAGGAAATACAGTCCAGGGTCCCCAGCGACCCAGCTGCTCCTGCCCCGTCCTCGCCACCGCCTATGTCTCCCCCCGTCTGAACCCTGTCACAAAGTGGGAAGTCAGTGACGTAAAAGTAGTAGAGCAGGAGAATATAATAAAACAAACCGTGAAGACAGCCGGAGCAACCACCCCCCCCCCCCAAGGAGGAAGGGCAACCTGTACACCTGTATCCTGTAATACCCGGACACGTCGGACAACTAAACCGACGGCCCATACCGTACCTGCAGAAACCCGACCACGTCGGACAACTAAACCGACGGGTCGCACCGCTCGCACCTCGGCGCCTCAACCCCACCACTAATAAGGGGCCCCACTACGTCACCTCGTGGGTATACACGGGTCAGAGACCACTTTTCCGGAAAAGCGCACCCTTTGCGGTGGCCAAACCGCGGGTGCGCGTGTGGCAACCTCGAGCCAAGTAACCGTAACCACCATCATGTCAGCATCATAATATGAATAACAAAAGTAATGCGGTAAAGTGCATAATTGAAAAACAAGGTAATAATACGCGCACTCGACGGTGGCCCGCCGACATATAGTGATTAAAAAGAGAACAACCAATGGTAACTAACGCTAAACGCTATAGGGAACTCACTAACATGCATAAGTTATCGCCCATCGTCGTTTAACCCCAGTACACTAAGAATGGACCCCGTCCCATACGATAGAATTTAGAGACTAGGACAAGGTAAATACAACCCACCTGTTACTTGTAGCGGTTAAGGTTCGACTTTCCTCGCGTCCCGACACGCTCGTCCGGCTCACACACCTGCCGCACGGGAAAATCGGCACTTAGATTTTAAGGAAATTTAAAGAAGACGAGAACCCGACCCTCCGTCTAACCCGGTTCGCGGCACCCCGCCCGCAGCGCGAGACCGCACGCGTGCCCAGCCCCGTGCGGGTCACCCCCCCCGCACGCAGGGCTGGGTGCAGGCCCGGCCCCGTGCGGGTCACCCCCGCACGCGGGGCTGGGCGCGAGCCTAGCCCCGTGCGGGTCACCCCCGCACGTGCGGCTCACCCCCGCACCGTGCGGGTCACCCCCGTACGCGGGGCTGGGCGTGAGCCTAGCCCCGTGCGGGTCACCCCCGCACGCAGGGCTGGGCGCGGGCCCGGCCCCGTGCGGGTCACCCCCGCACGTGCGGCTCACCCCCGCACCGTGCGGGTCACCCCCGCACGCGGGGCTGGGCGTGAGCCTAGCCCCGTGCGGGTCACCCCCGCACGTGCGGCTCACCCCCGCACCGTGCGGGTCACCCCCCGCACGCGGGGCTGGGCGTGAGCCTAGCCCCGTGCGGGTCACGGGAACGCCGACCTGGGGAGGGGAGGTGGTCTTCGCACATGCGGCGGATTCCGGAGAATCCGTCGCCTGTGCCATCCCCTTGCCGATCCGGATAATCAAGAATCCAAAAGAAACTAAAAGAAAACCTCCGTCTCACCTCGGTTTCGACGACGATGATTGGGAAGGGAGGGATCGTCTCACGCTCGCTTGCCAAGTTCCGTGGGGAGGGGGATCGTCCTTTCCTTCTCCTTGGTTCCGTACCGTCTCGCAGGAAAACGGGGTTCTTCTCCCACGCGCTCCGATGGGGAACTTGCGTTGTGCGGGACGAGCAGAGTGGGAAAAAGGGAAAACCTAAGTCTTCGCACACAAAATTGAACCAGACGGTCTAAGCGGGGCGGGGAAAAATAAAGGGGGACCTAAATCCCCAAATAAAAGAAATCGAGTCCGAACCTGATTTACCTCGAAAAGCGTGCAAAACGCCCGAACCGCTAAGCGATCTTCCGGAATTTATTCCGGGAGATTCCGGAGTCGGAATCCAAAACCGATCGCGCCGCCGGTTTCCGTTTCGCGAGCTTTATTATCCAAAAATTACCCGCGAGCCCCGACGGTCTGCCAAGAACAAAGGAAAAAGAATCACACCCCGGACCCCTTAGTCGGAAAAGGTTTCCGTAAAAACGATGAAGGGACCCAAAAAGGAAAAGTAAACTCGCGGTTATTACAGGACGCTCTGAGCAGGAAGGGGCGACTGGAGGGAGGATCGGTAGGTGCGATAACTGAGCAGAGCAACTTGATCGCAGAATTTTCTCGACTAGGGTTGGAAGTAGTGCCAGCGGGCACGGTTGCGTAACTTCTAACTTTGGTGGTCAAGCCAACACTACTAGAAAAGATTCGAGAGGGGCAGCAGGTGGACTCGCACTTACAGCTCGTAAGAGACAAGATCTCACCGGATCAGGAGGGGGACTTTTCATTGGAAGGCGATGACACCCTACGGTTCCGCGGGCGAATTTGTGTGCCAGATACCCCGGAATTGAAGAAGGAAATTCTGTCCGAGGCACACAGCGCCCCTTATGCAGCACATCCAGGAGGCACAAAGATGTACAGGGACCTCAAGCAGACCTTCTGGTGGCCCAAGATGAAGAGGGATGTAACCCAATTTGTAGCTCATTGCCTGGTGTGTCAACAAATAAAGGCGGAACATCAACGACCGGCGGGAAAATTACAACCCTTACCGGTACCGGAGTGGAAGTGGGATCATATCACCATGGACTTTGTCACCGGGTTCCCACGTTCACCACAAGGACACGACACAATATGGGTTGTGGTAGACCGGCTAACTAAGTCAGCGCACTTCCTGCCGATTCACACAACCTGGACCAGAGAGCGGTTGGCTCAAGTCTACCTCAGCGAGATTGTGAGACTGCATGGGGTACCGGCGTCGATCACATCAGACAGAGACACGCGTTTTGTCTCAAAGTTTTGGCAGAGTCTGCAACAAGCCCTGGGGACTAAATTGCACTTCAGCACAGCCTTCCACCCTCAGACAGACGGGCAGTCGGAGCGAGTGATACAGACGCTAGAGGACCTGCTTCGGGCCTGTGTACTCGATTGGGGAGTCGGTTGGGAGCGTTACCTACCACTCATAGAATTCGCTTACAACAATAGCCACCACGCCAGCATACTGATGGCACCCTACGAAGCTTTATACGGGAGACGCTGCCGATCCCCGATCTATTGGGACGACTTGGGAGAACGAAAGCTCTTAGGACCCGACTTGGTGGAAGAAACAGAAGAGAAAGTGCGCCTCATCAGACAGCGCTTACTAACCGCCCAGAGTCGACAAAAGAGCTACGCGGATCGAAGACGCCGCGATTTAGAGTTCCAGGTAGGAGAACACGTGTTTTTGCGGGTCTCGCCGTCCAGGGGAATCAAGCGATTCGGGATAAAAGGCAAGCTAAGCCCGCGGTTCGTGGGGCCGTTCGAGATCCTGGAACGGATCGGCCCAGTGGCTTACCGCCTTGCCCTACCACCGAACCTCAACCGGATTCATGACGTGTTCCACGTTTCGATGCTCAAGAAATACCTCCCCGACCCGTCGCACGTGCTGGACGTCTCGACACTCGAACTAAAGGAGGACCTAAGTTTCGAGGAAACCCCTGTGCGAATACTAGCAAGAGAAAGTAAGACGCTTCGAAACCGAGACATCCCCTATGTGAAGGTGCACTGGAGCAACCACGAGGAGAGGGAAGCGACGTGGGAACTAGAATCGAAGATGAGAGAGGGCTACCCTTATCTCTTTACCGCGAACCAAGATTGAGTTTCGAGGACGAAACTCGTTTTAAGAGGTGAGTGGTGTAGTAGCCGCTGGTTTAAAATATTTTAAGGGTCTACTTTTGGTTTCGTTAATTCCGCATTTCGTTTCGGGGGCTGGAGGGTGATCGAATAATTCCCTATTTCTGGACAGACCGTCGGGGCCCGCGGCTATTTTTAGTTGATAGGGCTCGCGAAACGGAGAACGGCGGCGAAATCGGTTCTGAATTCCGACGCCGGAATCTCCCGGAATAAATTCTGGAAGGTAGCTAACGGTTCAGATGGTTAACGCGGTTTTCAGACAGACCGGACCCTGGTTCGCACCCGACTTATACCCGTTTTAACTTGAACTGGTTTGATTTCCCATTCCCCAATTTAACCGCTCCCGCCACCTTAACCGTTCCCGTTATTTTCCCCCGTCGTGTAACTTCCCTATAACTACCGCCACCCCCCCATAACTACCCATTCCCCATAACTACCCACTCCCCATAACTACCCACTCCTCTTAACTACCCGCAACTCCCTTAACTACCCACTCCCCATAACTACCCCGTCCCCATAACTACCCGCAACTCCCTTAACTACCCACTCCCCATAACTACCCCCGTCTCCATAACTACCCGCAACTCCCTTAACTACCCACTCCCCATAACTACCCCGTCCCCATAACTACCCACTCCCTTAACTACCCGCAACTCCCTTAACTACCCACTCCCCATAACTACCCCGTCCCCATAACTACCCACTCCCTTAACTACCCGCAACTCCCCACAAGCCCCTACGTACGAAACCCCAATTCCCCAACCCTCGCAACTCCCCACAAGCCCCTACGTACGAAACCCCAATTCCCCAACCTTTCAGTTTCCCAACCGAACCCTTTTGCTTCCTCACCGATTACGCGGAGGATCCAAGCGGCGAGACCAAGGAAGGAGAGGAAGACGTCCTCACATTCCTTGTAGCCGAACTCGCAGGATCGGATCACTTTTCCCTCCGGCAACCGAGATTCTTGTAGGCCCGGGCGGGCACCCGAGACGCGGGAGAACCCTACATCAGTCAGGAGCGCGACAACAAGGTGGGTTTACGGTCGAGGTTGAGTATTGTGTTGGTAATCCAAAAGGGACTTTTTATTATTAATCGGTACTAACACTAATGGTTTCTATGATGTACTACCTTACTCCGTGACATGGTTACATGGTTACTTGGTTACTTGGTTACTTGGTTACTTGGTTACTTATGCTCGAGTTGCGACACGCGCACCCGCGGTTTGGCCACCGCAAAGGGTGCTCTTTTCCGGAAAGGCGGTCTTTGACCCGTGTTACCCCACGAGGTGACGTAGTGGGGGGCCCCTTATTAGTTGTGGGGTTTGAGGCAGCGAGGTGCGAGCGGTGAGACTACCGTGGGATTGGATCCCGATGTGGTCAGGTGTGAGACTACCGTGGGATTGGATCCCGATGTAGTCAGGTGTGAGACCGCCGAGTCCGGTGCCCGACGCGGTCAGGTGTTACAGGTGTGAGACTACCGTGGGATTGGATCCCGATGTAGTCAGGTGTGAGACCGCCGGGTCCGGTGCCCGACGCGGTCAGGTGTTACAGGTGTGAGACTACCGTGGGATTGGATCCCGATGTAGTCAGGTGTGAGGCCGCCGGGTCCGGTGCCCGACGCGGTCAGGTGTTACAGGTGTTACCGGGGTTACAGGTGTCACAGGTGTTACAGGTGGTACAGGTGGTTGCGAGTTACCGTTACGAGTAGAGCGGTTGTTCCGGCTAGTCTTGCTTTGGTGACTTGGTATTACTTTACTGTTTTAGTACTACTCTTATGATAGTGTCGCTGACTACCCACTCTGTGACAGGTACCTCCAGGGGGTAGAGGTAGGCGACGGTGAGGCCGAGGTGGTAGCAGTCGGGCTGAGGGAGCCCTAGTATGCTGTATCATTTACTTTCTCTGCATTTCATTCAGAACAGTAGGTTATTGTGTGGTTCTCGATACCCTTGTGGGGTCGTGTGGATGTTGAGTACTTTCTTGCTGGTTATGCACTACTATTTCCTTTATTGTTCCCGTTGGGCCCGTTTTCTAAACCTTGTGGATTTACATCGCTTTCCAATCTGCTTTCAAAACCTAAGGCCGTGTGGGCCTGATTTCAAAATGGTGAGTTTATACTTTCAACTTGACTGGCCACGGGTATTGTTTAGTCTTCATGCACCATACTACTTCGAACTGTTGTGATTAAATGGGAAAATGGTTGCTTATGCTCGACTATTGTAACAGCCGCGACGCCGTGCATATACAGAGGAGGCTCTGCCCGATGTTCGAGCAAATCTGTATATGTGGCGGGTCTGGGCACGCGCCGGGGAAGGAGGCTTTTAAACAATCAAACAAAAAAAAAAAAGATGTACGCACTTTACGCGTACGTTGAGGTATCGTTTCCGCTAAAATAAAACCCCCGGGGCGTGACAGAGAACCTCCTGGTCTCTGTCTCCTCTGAGACTCACGACCCTCAGACTGGGATCGTGACTGCCCCGGGGGTCTCGATCCACTCGACTGTCCAAACTCAGGCGGCACTGGATGCCTCTCCCCGGAGCTGGTCCCTGGCGCTCCGTCACTCTCTGACATGATCACTGATCCTCGGTCAACCCACCAAGCCTGCTCGATCGCTGCATCTAACGTCGGCACTCGTCGAGAATACACCAAGTGATAGATATTCCGATGCAGTCCTCTCTCAACTAGCTCAACTTTCTGGGCCTCATCCTGGGCGACATGGGGTACACTGTTCAACAATCGCAAAACTCGCGAACACTCCAGAAGAGGTCGACTCCCCTGCTGCAGGCGTCTAAGATCTCCTTCTAGTTTCTGCTTACACTGTCAGTAAAGAAGGCCCTGAGCAGCAAAGCACGAAACTCGCTCCAAGTCAACAACTGCGTTCCCGGTAGTCCAACAGGACCAACTCGACGCCACCAAATCTCAGCGTCCCTTTCCAAAAAGTGCGTAGCCAAGTGCACCTGATGCTTCTCCATTGCTGCTATCCAGTTTTCAGCCTCCCACGGCTCCAAGCTCAATCCTGTCAATCGGGGTGGATCAGACTGCCGGGACTGGCTCAATCGATCGATAATGCCCCAAAGCTCATCTACTATCCGCCATCCACCCTACCTCGGTGCCTCGGCACTACTCGTCGACACGGAGGGGGCTGCTCGCTCAATCGGTGCTACTGAATAGGAAGAAGGTGCTGGAGGACTCTCAAGCGGTACTGCAACTAGCTGTGCTCTCTGCTCCAACAGGCGCATCAAACATTACATGGCTTCCTCCTGGCATCGGACAGCCTCCGACATCGGTGCCATCTGGTTCCATAACTCTTGGGTCTCGCTTGGCTCTGATAGCTCTGCCTCCCGCTGCTCGGGTACTCATCAGATGCGGGGTGCGTGTCCTCTTCACAACAAGACGTCTCAGGGGTATCGCAATCCACTGCACAATAACAAACATCAGGACACAACAACCAAACGACCCAATCCAGCGAAAGTCTAAGACATGCCATCCATTCCATAGCATTATGTTGTCTGCAGCCAACATAATCGCTTAGGAGAATAAACATGCCAATCACTCATCCCGTCTCTTGGGAGAGGTAAAAAACTCAATCAGGACTCTCGCTAAAAGTCACGACTCTCACGTAGTCATCCTAATGTCCAACCACAAGCCAAGGGTTTCTGAGTCCACAATGACCTACAACCTAGGCTCTGATACCACTCTAATCTGTCACGCCCCGGGGTCGAAACTGCGACCCGGGCTTGCTAACAGATCCGCCATCTGTACGGAAACTGCCGTACAGACGAAGCGACTAACCTGCAAAAAGAATCAGATTACAGTATACAGATACCAGAGCTAAAAGTAAACTACTAAAACTAAAATCCAATCACTGTACAACTGAAAATAATACAATATCCATCTCCCCAAGTACGATCGTATAAAAAGTCCTCTGCTACAAAACCCAAAAGGGAGATATCTCCAACAAATAATCAATGTACAAGCTCTCAATACAAAAATATCCTCACTACAACAGTCTCTCAAACTGTAAAATAAAATACAACTCTATACCTCACAACAAAGGTCTCTCAACAGAGGGAAAAGAAGTAAACTAAGCTACTGAAGCTCTCCTCTGGAGGGGGAACCGCTACACTCCAACGACGGGTAGGGAACTAGCTCGCGACTCCCTCGAAACCGGTCAGAAGGATCAGCAACTGAAGCACAGGAACAGGAGTAGATGCCCCTGGGAAAAAAGACACCACGACGGGTGTGAGAACTACTTCCCACAGTAGTTCTCAGTGGGTGCCGTCAACAAGCCCAACGGTCTGCCCACTAAGTCTACTAGAGGCATAAAGTAACAAGGTATGGAAAGAAAAGAGCTGGAAAAGGATATCTCTACAGCTACTATGCCTCTAACTAGATGCTCAAGATGTGGAACAGAAGATAATATGATGCATCTACTCACTACTGACAATATGACACAAGTACTAGGCTCAAAGAAAACTCTACTATGACACATGCTATGCCATCACTCTCTCAATGTCACCCAATCTCAGATGACTGTCCCACTTTGGACCAGTCAAGCAAACCTGTGCTCATCTACTGCCACTACGCCCAAACAGGACTTGGTCTTACGTAGGGTGTCCCTCAAGGACTAACTCAAACTCAAACGAACTCTAGTGTATCAACTAGTCGCATCATCGCAGCCTCGTCAGGCTCGGTATCAACATCGCACCCGGGGCGTAGCTCGAGGGGAGCGACCCAAACGAACTCAAGTATCTCAAGTATCTCAAGTATCTCATAACTGGCATGAAATGCCAGGCTCAGCAGGCTATAATCCACGATCAAACAGATCGGTATCTCAAAGCTCGAAACACAACTCAGTCAGAAAAGAACCTCGACTCAATATGAAAAGCCCAAACACTCTCACGGCTCTGTCGGAGAACTATCAACGACTCAAACTCACAACACTAACTCACTAAAGAAAGTGCCACACCGCTGGGACCGCCGCCACTCCAAACGGCTCCCACACCGGAACATCAACCACATCGATAACTCAGGAAGGGCCGACACCATAAGGGTTTGGAAAACCAGATAGGTCGGTGCTAAGAACCCTATCAAACAAGAACAGACTCTAGGCTCCGCCTATCGAAGTTCCCGGCCCCCTTACCGTTCGGGAACACAACCACCTCGGTACAACACGCAGAAGATACCAACTAGGGCCCGAAAGTTCCCGGAGGCCTACACCTACAACCCTATCAAACAAGAACAGGTTCCAGGCTCGGCCCTCGTGGCTTTCGTCCCGACAAAGGAATGGCCCCTAGAACCCAGACCACTCGAATCCTTACAAGTTGGGAAGTTTACACGAAAACGGGGTGACATTAATTACTGAAAACCATTTTCACTCAACCCACGCGGGTGAGGACTAAAAGTAGTTCCCATTTTGAAAAACCATCTTGATTTGAGGAGAAACCCATTTTAATGATTTTTAGATCTTTTAGGAAAATCAGCTAGAAAACAAGGATTTATCCAAACCCCGAAGGGCTGATGCTTTTGTCCAATCAAACAAGAACAGACTTCAGCGGCCCTTCGATGCTTGGAAGAAAACATCGATAAACTAAAAATCATGTGTATGTCAAAAAAGGTTC
The DNA here is from genome assembly GCA_029204045.2 of Tillandsia leiboldiana. Classification (NCBI taxonomy): domain Eukaryota; kingdom Viridiplantae; phylum Streptophyta; class Magnoliopsida; order Poales; family Bromeliaceae; genus Tillandsia; species Tillandsia leiboldiana. The sequence continues at coordinate 75,756 of JAQNDB010000164.1, read as the reverse complement.
TGGGTTCTAGGTCCAACTAAAACAAGTACACAACTGCCACTAACACGGTGGCGACAGCACAACAGGGATAGAAACGTCCCGGGACTACCGTTTACCCAAACGGCTCCCGGCACAGAAAAGCGACCCACTACAACAACCAGACTCCACTCTGCTCCCAAGCACGAGTGCAAATGCATCCCACACCAAAAGAAAGTCCTGACCTCTCGGCCCACTACCCGGGCGAGGATAACACTATGTCCATGAATGAAAGAACAATGTGGATGTCTAAACATAAATAACCCTAGCCCAAGTGAGGGTTTTCTACTGGTCTGGTTACACATGCAACATATGACGGGGGTGCTAGGTCAAGTTCCAAGATAGCTATATGAACAGATGATAAAAGGAATAACAATTCCTACAATATGGCATGCTATACAAGAAAATAAACTATCATGTATAACCCTACATCAGTAGAATTACTGTATAGTCCATAAAACTTGGAGATAAGGCCACCCACCTCGATTTGCTACCAATTGCTTGTACACACTTGCAATTGGCCTCCACGCGATCCACACGCAAAACGAAGCACGGTGCCGAAACCCGCGCGCAAAACGGAGTCCGCACGCAAAACGGTGCACGGCATCGGGGACCGCACGAAAAACAGAGCACGGTGCCGAAACCCGCACGCCAAACAGAGTCCGCACGCCAAACGAAGCACGGTGCCGGAGACCGCACGCAAAACGGAGCACGGTGCCGGAACTGCACGCAAAACGGAGTCCGCACGCAAAACGGTGCACGGCATCGTGGACCGCACGCAAAACGGTGCAGTAACACGGTCCCTAACACAGATAAGAGCAAGAGGGTCAATTTACTGTCCAAAAGAACGCCCCAAACTGTGCTAAAAACACCGCAAAAACACACGGGACCAACCTCGACTGCGCTGCGCCGCCCAACTGCTCCGTTGGAACACCCCGCGCGCTCCACGAGGCCCATGACGCGCCGCCGCACCACCCAAAATTTCTCTCCCTCACACCCTCTCGCTCTCGGAGAAGAAAGAAAAGAACAAGGAGGAGAAATGGTGCTCGGGGGAGAAAGAAAGAAGAAGAAGAAGAAAAGAGAAAGGGGTGGTCCACGGTCCCGGTCCACGAAGCCGGTCCACGGCGCCAGCGAATGGGAAGCCTCCACCCGCGGTCCACCAGGCTGGGGCGCGTGCACCGGGTCCACGCACGCGCCCCGCCCCCACGTGGTGCGCAGCAACGCGCTCGCCACACGGGCGCGCGTGCCCCCCGCGCACGCGCAGGCGCCAACGGGGGCCCGCCACGTGGCGGCCCCCGCGCGCTCCGTGCCGGGGGCGCGCTTCCCCAGCGCGCCTGCCGCGCAGTGCCGTACGCGCGTGCCTCGATCCGCGCGCCGTGATCTTCGGAAACCGTGCCGCGTCGTCTCGAAAAACGCGCAACTCAACCGGGCTCCAAATCAAACAAGTAAATAGTCCATTCTCAACGATTTCGCGCGCTGAATCCAAAAACGATGTCCATTTCTCCAAATTCTCATCCGAAAATTTGCCGAAAGCCCCCGGATAGCCCACTTGATCCGATTTCCGCGCCGGGTCCATTTCTTAAGTCTGATTTGCCAAATTCCAACTCTAAAAATTTCCGAAGGCAACCGGAGAGGTAATCTTTTATCCAAACTTCGCCCGGAGTTCAATTTTGACATCTACGTCGTGCGAAATCACTTCTATACCCTCGACGGGTCCTCCAATTACCCACGTGGTCTCCTTTTAAGCCCAAAGTCCAACACTAGTGTCCAAATTGCGCGCAAACACCACCGACACACCACGCAGGCCTCCAGTGATGCAAACTAAATTCCAAATTGCACCATAAATCCATTTCTCGGGTCCGACACGCGCACAAACACTCCCAAAGGCCACTAAAAGCTGCCCAACAACCAGCAAACCCCACGCGGGGGATTTCGGGACCTCACAGTATGCTTCAGAAGCTAAAACTTGTACTCCAATAACTTGGTATACAGCTTCATCCACACAGGCATGGTAGCACATCCACAAGCGCTCCTCGTACTCCAAGTCGCTCTGGGAGTAAATCAAAATATCCTCGGGAAACACTACTCCCAGTCCGTCCAAGCACAACTAGAACATACAATTCCTCAGATCTTGAAGTCAACAGGGCATTCGTCATTCCATTGGGCCTCGCTATAAACTCATAATGCCCCTACCGTGTCCTGAACGCCATCTAGGCGAAGTCCTCGGCTGTCTAATTCCAAGTAGGTACTCGCATCATACAATAACTGCCGAAGTATAGCTCCATCAAAAGGTCCTAGATACCGCCCGGACCTGTCTACACTCGAACCATAAAAGGACCCTCACAGTCGTGTATCGACGACGTGGCATCACCACCGTGTACCAACGGCGTGGCATCACCACCGTATACCAACGGCGTGGCATCACCACCGTATATCAATGGCGTGGCACTAGGTCAAGCAGACCCCTCGGTCCATCAGATCCTGCAACTGCGCCATCAGCTCTCTCAACTCTACAGGCGATATCCAATGAAGTGCTGTCGAGGGTGGCGCGGTTCCCCGAACCACGTCAAACTCAATCTCTATCTCCCTAACCGGTGGCATCACAAACAGCTCAGGTGAAATCACACCCGGGATCCCGTGGCAATAGAGATATCCTTGGGTCCCGGTGCCGCCGTAAGCACCTCTCACACTGTTGCTATAACCAGTGTGCTCTAAATATCTCAACCATCAAGCCTTCTCTCATCTGCCTCGCAGAAGGTCGAAGTCTTCTCTTTCCGCGGTCAAACATCCTGTGGCATTGTGCCAATCAATCTCAAGCACATGGTCAAAACACCAAACTGCCACAATTACCAATAAGCCTGCCGGTACAACTCGCGGCCTAAACTGCATTGGACATGATCCACAAGCCTCCTCCACATGCACAGCACTAACAGGAACCTGTACCTCGAATGCACGTGGTAACAAACCTGCCTCTAGTCCATGCAGGAATGAAACATGCTCTAACTCCGACAGCTGTGGTTAAATCCCACCTGCGACACTCGATCCACTACCGTGGCGCCCTCCAACCGGGCGGCACAGATTCATCCACTCGATGCAAGTGGTTGTCGCTCAATCTGCCTGAAAATCAGGACTATCCACAAGGGAGCACGACCTCTGTCTCTGATCACATTGAGGCGACGAATAAAATCCTCCGCAGATAACAAATCCACGCTACCGCTGCGCCACTCTGATAGAGATGCTGATGCTGCCATCGGGGTCCACCCGATCTCTGGCATCTCAGGAACCCGTCATCCTGGAAAGGAAATCAGAAGTGCCTCTGCCGGCCGATTTGTCCTCCATCACCCGGCGCCAAGCGCCAATATCCTGAACTCGCCTCTAGCGGCAGATCCCTATCCAAAGGAACTGCAGCGCCACGCTCCATACACGATGCCTACTCTAGCGAGGCGTCAAAACCTATAACGGAGGGACTGAATGAACTGAAAGGTATCCTGGCGCAATCCACTCCCAGCCACATATCCTATACGCCTCGTCCCTCGAACCTGGAGCGCGCAGTTCAACAACTGCCAAAAACTCTCTAGCACAGGGAGGCTCTCAATTGATCACTCCATCACCACCAACCACGACTCTGCCTCCAAAGGCTCCAAACTCAATCTTATGAGTCGGGGTGGTTCATCTGCCAAATCTGGCTCAATAGATCGATCGCGTCCCCTCAGCTCACCAACTGTCAACTATCCACCCTACCTCGGTGCCTTGCCACTAACCATTGGCACAGAGGGGGCTACTCACTCCATCGGTGCCACAGAAATCCCCGCCACTAAGGATACTACAACTGGGTGGTCTCAGAAAGAAGCACTGTCGAGCTGCCCGTTGCTCCGACAACTGTGTCACTAAACCAGCTGCTCACTCACTCTGCCGCTGGTAAGCCTCTGACAATCCTGTCATCTGGGTCCGAAGTTCTCTGACCTCAATCCGGGTATCCGGCCCAAAACCAACTGCTCAAGCTCAACTGCTATGACAGGATGCACACGGGTCAAAACCCAGAGTCGGGGAGACACAGCTCGCCACGATGAAACCACAAAACAGCACGAAAAACCACTCGACCCAATCCAGCGAAAGTCTAAAGCATGTCACCCGTTCCACAGCATTATGTTGTCTGCAGCCAACATAATCACATAGGAGAATAAACATGCCAATCACTCTTCCCGCCCCTTGGGAGAGGTATAAAACTCAATCAGGACTCTCGCTATAAATCACGACTCCCACGAAGTCATCCAAGGGTCAAACCATAAGCCTAGGGTTTCTAAGTCCACCATGACCTACAACCTAGGCTCTGATACCACCTAATCTGTCACGCCCCGGGGTCGAAACTGCGACCCGGGCTCGTCAACAGATCCGCCACCTATGCCAAACCCTGCATAGGCGAAGCGTCCTACCTGCAAGAAAAGTACTACATCTAACAGATATCAGAGCTATAAATGAAAATCTGCTGTATAACTAAAATCAACCACTGTACAACTGAAAATAATACAACAATGTCCATCTCCCAAAAATGATAATGATACAATATCCTCATAAACAAAGCTCAAAACTCAACAGGGAGATATCTCCAATAAATACATCAGTGTATAGGCTCTCAATACATATCATATCCTCACTACATCAGTCTCTCAAAAGAGGAAAATAAAATAACCAATCTAATGAAGATCTCCTCTGAAGGGGGTACCGCTACTCTCCAACGACGGGTAGGGATCTAGCACGCGACACCCTTGCCTCGATCAACAACCGCAGAATCAGCAACACCCGCTAAGACTCTGCAAAACAAAGGAGAGGAAGGAAAAATGAGGGGGAAAACCCCCAAAGGGTTGAGAACTACACCAAAAAGGGAGTTCTCAGTGGGTACCACCGCCAGACCCCACGGTCTGCCCACTAAGTCCTCAAGAGACATAATATAACCAAAGAAGTGGGAACTGAACAAGAATGCTGATGTCACCTAACAGCTACCAAGCCTCCATCTAAATGCTCAAGAGGGGAGAAACAAAGTATGGTATGCAACCACTAGCACATGAAGTGCACAATCGACCCAATCGAGCTGACTGCCACATCTGGTCCAATCAAACCTGCGCCCCACCTACGACCACCTCCTACTGCCGGGAAGGAATTACGTAGGGTGTCCAAACGTACTAACTCGCTATCGAGTAGTGGCTCATACAGGCTATAGTCAAAATCCACGCTCCCTCTCAGAACGGATAGAATCATGATGCTCAACCTCTCACATAACGGTCAAGGTACTCACAACGACACGGGACCACCGTCAAACCGAACGGCTCCCAACGACACTAGCACTGGTCTAAACGCAGCTACTAGACCTCACTCAGCCCCCAGGCACGAGTGCAACAATAAAAGTATCTGACCGAAATAAACCCAATCAAACGAACCGGTATAAAACCCGGTACTGCCTGCTCTGTCAACAATCTCACGAACTCAGTATCTCCACTGTCCAAATGACCAGAACCCAACACGGTCTGACCGGAACCTAACACGGTCTAAAGCCTACTCCGGAGTGGCGCTCGAGGGGAGCGACCCACATGAGTAAAGTATCTCTGTCATCAGTATCACAAGTATCTCTATATAGTAGGACTAGATCATGACTATGATCAAAGTGGGAAAGCCCAACCACTAAGAAAGCCTCTGTCCTTAATCAGATGCAAAAGTACTCAAATAGTGGAAAACTCTGTCCACTAGAGAATTCAGATACCCAATCTGATGCATAAATAAATATCCGGTCAACCGCCCAATATCCGCGGTTGCCGCAAAGCCCCACAACTAATCCAACCTGTCCTAGACACCAAGTCTCGACTACACTACCCAGACCCCTGCTCGAACCCGAGCAACACGGACCACTTGACTAACAAAGAAGGAGAAAGGAAAAGCATGGTTTCTCCTAAGTCAGGTTCCAATAAGTAGTGTAGCAGTAAAAGATGGCCTAACTACATGTCCATACAAGCATGCTTTTGTCCTCAGAAACGATAAAAGTGGGTGAAACATATATTAGCGATGCATGCTAAAGTATTCCTACTATGGTATACCAATCTTACCCAAGTAGGCCATTCCTTGCTTACCTCTCGCTCATATTGGTTGTACTTCGAATATGCCTGCTATCAGTCATAGAGGGGTGACATCCCCACAAGTGCACTTACATTCACCCTAATGTAAGAACCTTATACAGTTACCAAATTAAGCCTACCCACCTGAAGTGCTAAATCCAAGGCAAACCTGGGGTCGGTGAAGAGCGTGGCCACTTGCACGCACAATCCGCTAAACCCGTATCCACGGTACATGTCGCGCAGACCTCGGCTCCTAGCAGTGTTCCAAAAATACTCGCGAACCCTCCTGCAGAACGGACTCTGAAAAATCCAACAAAAATACAGTCGCGACCGTCGCGTCGAGCCCTTCGAAACGAGTACTTGCACGTCAAAATCTGAGTCCCGGTGGCCGAGTTACAAATTCCACAACGCGGTGAGCGCGAAAGTCCACAACAAACACAACTGTAATACTCTGCACAGTAAAGGGGAAAGAAGTATACCTTCGGGCGAATCTCAGAAAATTCCTCGAAAACACGACTGTAATCCTTGCGACGCGTAGATCCAAAGAGTGTAAAGGCACGCCTCAATCCGAGTTCGTACAACAAGTTGCACGCAAAACGGTGCTCACTTTAAGAGTCCGTGCACAAAACGATGCACGGCCACCAAACCTGCACGCAAAACGATGCACGCTATTAAAACCCGCACGCAAAACGGTGCGTGCCAACACGACCTGCACGCGAAACGGAGCAAGTACCTCGAATCTGCACGCAAAACGGTGCAAGCTTCCCTTAAGGTTGCACGCAAATCGAGGCGCGTCCAAAATGCCAGCAACAGTCCGCGCAGTAAAACGGCACAGTAAAACACGGCCCCTAACACGCATGAGGGCGTGGGGTCAAATCCAAAATCCAAAAAGGAAAACTCAAAACTGTGCCAAAAATACCGCAAAACTACAAACGGGACCTACCTCGACTCGTCGCGCCGTCCAACACGTCAAACCGGCTCCTTGGAACACCTTGTGCGCTCCACGGGGTCAACGGCGCGCTCGCGCACCCACGAAACCCCCCCCTCCCCCCCCCCCCCCCCCCCCCCACGAATCGCCCTCTCCCTCCCCTTAGCCTCTCTATGCGAGCAAAAAGGAGAAAAGAGAAGAAATGGGGCGATTCGAGCCTTTTTAGGCCAAAAACCCACTTTCGGGTGCAACTTCCGGGCGCCCGAAATTGTTTTTCGGGCTGCTACAGTGACCAGCCCCCGCGGTCCACGCGTCCACGCCGCGACAGCGAGGCGCCATGTCACCTTTGCTCGGCCAACCAGGGGATGACACGTGTCCCTGGACCCGTGCACCGTGACCACCGACCAGTGGCAGCCAATCAGAGGCTGCCACGTGGACCGCACTAGCGCCCCCGCTGACGACGGTCACAGTGTCGCGTCGCGTCACGCATCGCGTCACGCTGACCCGCGTATGGGAGGCCGACACGTGGCCTGCCCCCGCTGACACCGTGCTAGGGCCCGCGCGCCTTCCCCGCGCGGTTCTACGCCTCTGCCAGGCACGCGCCTCGAGGCCGCTACACCAGCTCGGTGTACCGAGTGCACCACACCGCACCAACCACATGCTGCCACGCGTCCACCCTACAGCTACTATGCCTCTATCTAGATGCTCAAAGGTGAAACAGAAAGATATCTGGTATCACTACTAACTCTCGACTCAAGTCACCCAATCTACACTGACTGCCACATCGGGTCCAGTCAAACCTGCGCCTACCTACTGCCGTACGTCCACGAAGGAGCGGACTTACGTAGGGCGTCCGTGACTGCCAAACTGGCCAGCCAGAGGGACTGTGTCGACAAGTCGCGATAGCAAGTAACCCGCCTAGCTCCGGAGTGGCACTCGAGGGGCGCGACCCCAACGAGCAAAGTATCTGCGCATCTCTGTCGAGCTCAATGTGGCCCATGCAGGCTATAATCCAAATACACGATCAACAAGATCAACTGAAATCAAAAGAACCCTGTCTCACTCACTGGCTGGAAAACTACACAGCCGAGACCCCCCGGTCCCTCAGACAGTAATCAAAAGACACTCTGATCAATAACCCACTATCTGACTCCACTCGGTCCCCCGACACGAGTGTAAAAGTACCCCACAATAACCCGACTCGTCGACCCACTAACTAGGCGAGGCAGAACAAGTCCAGAATGAACAAGTAATAACAGTGGAGGTGTCTAAAACAATAAAATAACCTAACCCAAGTTAGGGTTTTCTACTAGTCTGGTTGAACATGCTGCATATGACAGGGGTACTAGGTCAAGTCCTAAGATAACAATAAATAAATATGTGGTGGGGAAATAATAAGATCACATGATCAACTATATGCATGAGGAACCTCAAAACATGCTCTCTAACATGCTATACCGAAGATAAAAGCACATGCACATCCCTACACAGCTAGAATTAATGTACAGATCGCATATCTTGAAGACGAGGCCACCCACCTGACGAGTCGAGCTGTCAAAAGTGCTACAGCTGATAATACCCGAAAAACAGCAACTCAAAGTCCAACGGGTACAGAACTGTCCACAGTCCTTCCTGGGTACAACACAAAGTTCCAGTTACACATAAAATCCCAAAATCTGCCGAGAAATATCCTCCTAAAGGTTCAGCTGTAAAGATGTGAATAATCCACCTGCTGAACGTGCTCGAAAAAATCCAAATAAAATATCCCTGCGATCTACGCGTCGATAGCTTCGAAACGAATACCTGCATGTCTAATTCCGAGTTTCCTACGCTGAGATATAAAATCGGCAAGAGAAACACCCCATACCAAACTGTACAAGATTCCACAGATAAGAACTCGGGAAGAAGAAAGATTATCACCTTCTAAGAAAACTCAGAAAATTCTGAGAAAAATCCAGGAGATTCCGCGCGAGAAGTAGATGAAAATCGCCCCTTGAATCACCTCGCTCCGGTGTTTGTGCGCAAAGTTACAGCTGAAACACTGCAGTGCTGTCCAAAAATCCGCGGAGAAAAAGGGGCAAAAGAAAGCTCAAAAACCTAAAAAATCCGCAAGGAAAACGAGAAAACTCTGAACATCAAAGTTGGAGTCCTACCAGTCGTGAGTCCGACGGCGCGAAAATCGCTAAAAACGGAGATCGGGGTGAGTCGGGGGAGTCCGCGCACCAAAACGCGACTAAACGGGTCGTCGAAGTAGAAGCGTCACTGTGCGCCGCGTCGCAGATGAAGTCGAAAAGATGATCTCCAAAAATCTCCAAAGTCCTCCAAGGGATGCTGCTAGATGAGAGGAAAAATTCCCCTGTAGAACCCTCAAGGAAATGGGGTCCAAAAAGAGGAGAAAAGCCCACTCCAAGGCCCTATTTATAGGCCCAACCCCTTAGTGGGCTTTTGGCGGATTCGGGCCCAACTTTCGGGCGCCCGAATCCGTCAGGAGGGTCAGACCATGCTCCGTCCGACGCGCCCGGAAAATTCTGGTGTGGCCACGTCACCACGCAACAGGAAACAGCCGTGTAATGGCCCTCTCTGCGCGCCACGTAGCCCAGCCCACTGTCGGTGGGGTAGGTGGGGCGGAGCGCTCGCGGGGCGACGCGTGGCGCACTCGAGTGCGGGGCACCACGTGTCGGCCGCATCGCTGCCCCGTGCACCCCCGCAGGACCCGTGGACCGCGATCACGTGAGCCCGCCAATGCCAGGCTGCCACGCGTCGTGCTCCCGGTCCACCATGCAGCGCCCTTTTTCCCTGAACCGCGCCGCACGCACCCGCCAACCCAGGCACGCCACGTGTCCCGGGCGCGGTCCATGCGCCAGCAGCGCCTCCCCCGTGGACCGAGCGGCGTGAGCCGGCCCAATGACAGGCCGCCACGTGGCTCCGGCCGGTCCACGGTCACCCCCATGCACCCGATTTCCCCCAAAACTTCCGGAAGCCCGTCTTTGGTCATCCGGACTCCAAATTTAACAAACCAAAAGCCGTTTTCAAGTGTTTTTCCGTGCTGAATCCAATTCCAACTTCTATTTGGCCAAAAACCCTTTAAAAAATTTCGGCAAACACAGCCGAAGGCCAATACAGTAAAAGATATCTCACAGGGTCCATCTGTGGCATCTCCTTGATGCACTATGGGCCTGATACACCAATAATAGGTGTTCTAAACTATGGATTCACCAGGAAAACTGCATGGGGTTTAGGGCCACCACATCCTCCCCCACTAAAAGGGAGTTTCGTCCCCGAAACAAGAAAGAAAACAAACAGACGTACCTCAATCAGGAGTCTCAAACAGAAAAGGGTAGGTATCCCGCATCACCGTCTCCAGGTCCCAAGTTGCCTCTCGCTCCCCGTGATTGCTCCATAGGATCTTCACATACGGAATGACCCGGGGCTGTACCACTCTAATCTGTCACGCCCCGGGTCGAAACTGCGACCGGGCTCGCCAACAGATCCGCCGCCCATACGGGAAGCCCCGTAAGGACGTAGCGTCTAACCTGCAAAGATCAACTACACTATACAGATATCAGAGCTGAAAGATAAATGCTGAAATGAAATAAAACAACTCTAGAAATATACAACCCGTGTCCTCACCACAAAATACATAGGTCACTCAAAATAAAGAAGAGTACAACTCAATCCTCACTACAAGATCACTCAACAAAACTCTCAAAATGTGAGGGGTACAGCTACTCTCAGGACGACATCTGGTAGGGATCTAACTCGCGACTCCCTTACCTCGATCAGCTAGATCAGCAAACGGTGCAACAGGAACAGAAGTAGAGGTCCCTGGGGAAAAAGACACCACGACGGGTGTGAGAACTACATCCCAAAGTAGTTCTCAGTGGGTGCCGCCAACAAGCCCGACGGTCTGCCCACTAAGTCTACTAGAGGCATAAAGTAGCAGATTGTAACGACCCAGCCCACTAGCAATAATAACTCGTTGGGCCCAAACCACAGCCCAAAATGCTTAAGCCCAGTTACTATTACTAGTGTCCAAGTCTCATATAAATCCAATCACAATTCCATCCACATCCGATGTGGGACTATTGGGGGCGTCACAGACTCCCCCGTTTAGGCCTGACGTCCTCGTCAGCCCAAACACACACACAGCATCCCAAGATCACCAGGCGATGTGAGACTCCTCTCGCTAGCCCTGTCATCTAGACCCAGACTCAGCCGAGACTCGCCACACACTTCCGGCTGGTTATTGGCTCTGATACCAAATGTAACGACCCGGCCCACTAGCAATAATAACTCGTTGGACCCAAATCATAGTCCAAAATGGTTAAGCCCGGTTATTATTGCTAGTGGGCCGGGTCGTTACATTTGGTATCAGAGCCAATAACCAGCCGGAAGTGTGTGGCGAGTCTCGGCTGAGTCTGGGTCTAGATGACAGGGCTAGCGAGAGGAGTCTCACATCGCCTGGTGATCTTGGGATGCTGTGTGTGTGTTTGGGCTGACGAGGACGTCAGGCCTAAACGGGGGAGTCTGTGACGCCCCCAATAGTCCCACATCGGATGTGGATGGAATTGTGATTGAAGAAAATCTCTGATACCATCTTAATCTGTCACGCCCCGGGGGATTAATTTAGCGGAAACGGATTACAAAAGGTATGTATTTTTTTTTTTTTTTGAAAACCTTCTTCCCCGGCGCGTGCCCAGATCCGCCGCATATACAGGATCACTCTACAAACGGACAGAGTCTCCCCTGTATATGCACGGCGTCGCGGTTTGTACAATGTTCAAAACGAGTAAACATTCAATCACAACAATCCAAACGTATAACCATTCACAATGTGTAGAATAAACTCACGGCCGATTAGTTTGAAAGGATAAAACCCACAATTGTTGAAACGGCGCCCACCCGGCACCCATATTTTGAAAACCCTTTTTCGAAAGCAACATAAACTCAGGGGTTTGAGAAACAGTGCCCACACGACACTTAGGTTTTGAAATTCATTTTCGCAAACCATAAATCCACAAGGTTTTGAAAACGGTGCCCACACGGCACCCGAGTTTTGAAATAGTAGTTTTCGCAATCTGTTCTTTTATTTGCTATTTTATTTTCCAAAGCGGCCCACAGAGATGTAAAGAAAACTAAACAATTCAGTTGTCACCGTACCGACATCCACACCGACCCCACGAGGGTATCGAGAACCATCCACAGTCTACAAATAATAAATGGAATGCGACAGTAAGAGGTAAAGTACTGTTCCGGTCTCCTGGGACCCAAAATTTCTAGCCGCGGCCTCACCGTCGCCTAACTCTCCCTCCTGTAGGACCCTGTCGCAAAGTGGGAAGTCAGCGACTAAACAAAAGTGATAAAAGTAAAGCAGGTAAAGAAAACGTCCAACCGTAGTCTATCCGGAGCAGCCACCCTCGCAAGGGAAAAGTAAAATCAAACACCTGTAAACCTGCAATACCCGATCCCGTCGGACAACTAAACCGACGGATCGCACCGCGCCCAAGTCGGACAACTAAACCGAATGGGTCGCACCGCTCCCACGTCGGACAACTAAACCGACGGGTCGCACCGCTCACACCTTGGCGCATCCAAGCCCCACAACTAAAGAGGCCCCACGCCGTCCTCTGGGTATACACGGGTCATAGACCACTTTTCCGGAAAAAGCGCACCCTTCGCGGTGGCCAAACCGCGGGTGCGCGTGTTGCAGCCGAGCATAGTAACCGTGAACAATATATATATGTGCATGTAAGCGAACCATGTGAGACAATATATACATATCTATGTATGAGAACCGTATGAAATAATATGTACATATCCGTGCATGAGAAGCATATGAAACAATATATATTCACGACATACACCTATCCATGCATGAGAACCATATGAAACAATATGTACATCTAATCATAATAACCGTAAAGCCATAAATGAATAATTGATGCTTCCCTACCATGTTTAACCCAAGTACACATAAGGTTGACCCCGTCCAACATGATAGAACTAAATGCTAAGACTTAAGAATAAAAACCCACACTTTTAAATATATTTCCAGTTTTCAAAGCCCGACCCTAACCCTCAGGACAAGTACTCACAATATGATAACCATAACTGAAACGAGATTGTGCACAAAGGATTTCTAAAGGTGTACCCACCTGAAACGCGAAGAAGAAGGTGTACGGAACCCCCGCTAAAACACTCCCATCCTGTGCCCGAAAAAGCTACAATAAGTAATGATGTTAAAAACATCGTCGTGGTCAAAAAAACACTGAACAACGGGGCGAAACGGGCCAAAAACGGGCCGAAACGGAGTTACCGGGCTTCCGGGCTGGGGGCTGGTGCACGGGCAGAGGCGTGGACCGGGTCCACAGTGCAGAGGGTGCGCGGCACAGACCGGGCTCACCCGGGCGCGTGCACCAGGCAGCATGGGCCGGGCCGGTGCACGCGCAGGGCGTGCACCGGGCTCACCCCCACGGGCGCTGCGGCACACACCGGGTGCACGCTGGAGGCGTGCACCGCGGTAAGCGGGCCGGGCCGGTGCACGCGCAGGGCGCGCACCGGGCTCACCCCCACGGGCCGCGGCGACGCGCACCGGGTGCACGCTGGAGGCGTGCACCGCGATGCGCGGGCCGGGCTGGCGCACGCGACCGTGCGCCCGGTTCCGCGCCTTCGGGCTGCGAGACGTGCACCGGGTGCATGCCGCTCCGGTGGACCGCGCGGGGTGTGGTCCGTACGGGTGAACAGTAACCTCCCGTTTCGTCTCCCCGCGGCTCCGGTGACGACCCCGCGAACACCGCGACTGCGGCAACGACCCCGTGGGCACGATAACGGCGGCGGCGGCCTCCCGTTTAACAACGGCGGCGGCGGCTTCCCGTTACCCACACAACCCACCCGGCGTGCGACACCCGAACGACCACCACCCCTCGACCCCACAGAAATTGCAAAAAGGACAAAAAGGAAAACTCCAACCGCTCACCTTGATTCCGCCGGAGGAGGATGAAGAAAGAAGATCGCCCCCTCCACGCCCGATCAATCCCGCAGAGGATGGACGATTTTCCCTTTCTCTGCCCGATTCTCATTCTCGGTTCCTCCGCCGTTTCTTGGAAAAAGGGGAAAAAAAAAGGGTTTCTAGGGTTTCCCCCCGCACCCCGATCGGTTTAACTTATACGAAGAGACTTTAAAATTAAACCCAGGTCAACAACCTTAGCCTTTTGAAATTGAACGAGAGGTCTAGATCGCCTCGGAAAACGTGCCGATCGCCGGCACGCATTCCGATGCACCCAAGTAGATAGCAAACTTCAAAAATTGTTTCTGGGAGATCCCGGGGTCGGAATTCAAATCCGATCGCGCCACCGTTCACCGTTTCGCGAGCTCTAACATCTAAAAATACCCGCGCGTCCCGACGGTCTGCCCAAAAATTCTCGAATTTCAACCCCTCCATAATCGACTGAAAAACTATTCAATAAGGACCCAAAACGGAAACCGTAAGGTCGAGGTACCACCAAATGAATAAAATAATCCACTAACATAAAAAGATGAAAGGTCCGATCACAGCAGGATCCCGCCGATCGCCTCAAAAAGCGTGCCAGCCACTTAGCGCGGGTTTCGATGCACCACTCAAAGCAAACGCTTTGACCCCCATTCCGGGAGATCCGTAAATCGAAAACCGAATCCGTTCGCTTTGCCGTCTTCCGTTTTTCGAGCTCAATCGCAGAAAAATACTCGCGGTCCAGGCCAGCCCATTGCAGAAAATGCAGTTAAAAGTTTTCCTAACAGTCCCGTCAAAAATAAAAGGGAGGCCTACCCGGGCAAGGGGACGCCAGGACTCTACATCATCTTAATCTGTCACGCCCCGGGGGATTAATTTAGCGGAAACGGATTACAAAATGTATGTATTTTTTTTTTTTTTTGAAAACCTTCTTCCCCGGCGCGTGCCCAGATCCGCCGCATATACAGGATCACTCTACAAACGGACAGAGTCTCCCCTGTATATGCACGGCGTCGCGGTTTGTACAATGTTCAAAACGAGTAAACATTCAATCACAACAATCCAAACGTATAACCATTCACAATGTGCAGAATAAACTCACGGCCGATTAGTTTGAAAGGATAAAACCCACAATTGTTGAAACGGCGCCCACCCGGCACCCATATTTTGAAAACCCTTTTTCGAAAGCAACATAAACTCAGGGGTTTGAGAAACAGTGCCCACACGACACTTAGGTTTTGAAATCCATTTTCGCAAACCATAAATCCACAAGGTTTTGAAAACGGTGCCCACACGGCACCCGAGTTTTGAAATAGTAGTTTTCGCAATCTGTTCTTTTATTTGCTATTTTATTTTCCAAAGCGGCCCACAGAGATGTAAAGAAAACTAAACAATTCAGTTGTCACCGTACCGACATCCACACCGACCCCACGAGGGTATCGAGAACCATCCACAGTCTACAAATAATAAATGGAATGCGACAGTAAGAGGTAAAGTACTGTTCCGGTCTCCTGGGACCCAAAATTTCTAGCCGCGGCCTCACCGTCGCCTAACTCTCCCTCCTGTAGGACCCTGTCGCAAAGTGGGAAGTCAGCGACTAAACAAAAGTGATAAAAGTAAAGCAGGTAAAGAAAACGTCCAACCGTAGTCTATCCGGAGCAGCCACCCTCGCAAGGGAAAAGTAAAATCAAACACCTGTAAACCTGCAATACCCGATCCCGTCGGACAACTAAACCGACGGATCGCACCGCGCCCAAGTCGGACAACTAAACCGAATGGGTCGCACCGCTCCCACGTCGGACAACTAAACCGACGGGTCGCACCGCTCACACCTTGGCGCATCCAAGCCCCACAACTAAAGAGGCCCCACGCCGTCCTGTGGGTATACACGGGTCATAGACCACTTTTCCGGAAAAAGCGCACCCTTCGCGGTGGCCAAACCGCGGGTGCGCGTGTTGCAGCCGAGCATAGTAACCGTGAACAATATATATATGTGCATGTAAGCGAACCATGTGAGACAATATATACATATCTATGTATGAGAACCGTATGAAATAATATGTACATATCCGTGCATGAGAAGCATATGAAACAATATATATTCACGACATACATCTATCCATGCATGAGAACCATATGAAACAATATGTACATCTAATCATAATAACCGTAAAGCCATAAATGAATAATTGATGCCTCCCTACCATGTTTAACCCAAGTACACATAAGGTTGACCCCGTCCAACATGATAGAACTAAATGCTAAGACTTAAGAATAAAAACCCACACTTTTAAATATATTTCCAGTTTTCAAAGCCCGACCCTAACCCTCAGGACAAGTACTCACAATATGATAACCATAACTGAAACGAGATTGTGCACAAAGGATTTCTAAAGGTGTACCCACCTGAAACGCGAAGAAGAAGGTGTACGGAACCCCCGCTAAAACACTCCCATCCTGTGCCCGAAAAAGCTACAATAAGTAATGATGTTAAAAACATCGTCGTGGTCAAAAAAACACTGAACAACGGGGCGAAACGGGCCAAAAACGGGCCGAAACGGAGTTACCGGGCTTCCGGGCTGGGGGCTGGTGCACGGGCAGAGGCGTGGACCGGGTCCACAGTGCAGAGGGTGCGCGGCGCAGACCGGGCTCACCCGGGCGCGTGCACCAGGCAGCATGGGCCGGGCCGGTGCACGCGCAGGGCGTGCACCGGGCTCACCCCCACGGGCGCTGCGGCACGCACCGGGTGCACGCTGGAGGCGTGCACCGCGGTAAGCGGGCCGGGCCGGTGCACGCGCAGGGCGCGCACCGGGCTCACCCCCACGGGCCGCGGCGACGCGCACCGGGTGCACGCTGGAGGCGTGCACCGCGATGCGCGGGCCGGGCTGGCGCACGCGACCGTGCGCCCGGTTCCGCGCCTTCGGGCTGCGAGACGTGCACCGGGTGCATGCCGCTCCGGTGGACCGCGCGGGGTGTGGTCCGTACGGGTGAACAGTAACCTCCCGTTTCGTCTCCCCGCGGCTCCGGTGACGACCCCGCGAACACCGCGACTGCGGCAACGACCCCGTGGGCACGATAACGGCGGCGGCGGCCTCCCGTTTAACAACGGCGGCGGCGGCTTCCCGTTACCCACACAACCCACCCGGCGTGCGACACCCGAACGACCACCACCCCTCGACCCCACAGAAATTGCAAAAAGGACAAAAAGGAAAACTCCAACCGCTCACCTTGATTCCGCCGGAGGAGGATGAAGGAAGAAGATCGCCCCCTCCACGCCCGATCAATCCCGCAGAGGATGGACGATTTTCCCTTTCTCTGCCCGATTCTCATTCTCGGTTCCTCCGCCGTTTCTTGGAAAAAGGGGAAAAAAAAAAGGGTTTCTAGGGTTTCCCCCCGCACCCCGATCGGTTTAACTTATACGAAGAGACTTTAAAATTAAACCCAGGTCAACAACCTTAGCCTTTTGAAATTGAACGAGAGGTCTAGATCGCCTCGGAAAACGTGCCGATCGCCGGCACGCATTCCGATGCACCCAAGTAGATAGCAAACTTCAAAAATTGTTTCTGGGAGATCCCGGGGTCGGAATTCAAATCCGATCGCGCCACCGTTCACCGTTTCGCGAGCTCTAACATCTAAAAATACCCGCGCGTCCCGACGGTCTGCCCAAAAATTCTCGAATTTCAACCCCTCCATAATCGACTGAAAAACTATTCAATTAGGACCCAAAACGGAAACCGTAAGGTCGAGGTACCACCAAATGAATAAAATAATCCACTAACATAAAAAGATGAAAGGTCCGATCACAGCAGGATCCCGCCGATCGCCTCAAAAAGCGTGCCAGCCACTTAGCGCGGGTTTCGATGCACCACTCAAAGCAAACGCTTTGACCCCCATTCCGGGAGATCCGTAAATCGAAAACCGAATCCGTTCGCTTTGCCGTCTTCCGTTTTTCGAGCTCAATCGCAGAAAAATACTCGCGGTCCAGGCCAGCCCATTGCAGAAAATGCAGTTAAAAGTTTTCCTAACAGTCCCGTCAAAAATAAAAGGGAGGCCTACCCGGGCAAGGGGACGCCAGGACTCTACATCACTCACCACTTAAAAGAAGTTTCGTCCTCGAAACTTAATCCTGGTCTGCAACGAGTAAATCTGAGTAGCAACTCTCTCTTCTCTGACGCCAGTTCCCAAGTCGCTTCACGTGCTTCCTGGTGGCTCCACAGCACCTTCACATAGGGGATCGTCCGGTTGCGCAATCGTTTATGTCCTCCCATGCTAAGGTCCGCACCGGTGTTTCACCGGAGCTCAGGTCCTCTCTAAGCTCCACAGCAGTGATCATCCATCATCTCAATCAAGTACGCAGGCTCGAAGCATATCTTCGAGAATCCGGATCGCTCGCTCGGACTGTCCGTCGGTCTGGGGGTGAAACACCGTGCTGAAGTGTGGTTTAGTCTTTAAAGCTTGCCCTAGGCTTTGCCAACTGTTCGACACTAGCCGAGAGTCTCTAGCCCACGTCGTACGGTGGTTGGAAAAAGAGTCGCCTTCGTCAGTCGATCTACCGTGACTCAAACCGCATCCCGTCCTTGAATATCTTCGTGTCACCCGGATGCGCCGTATAGGGGGCGTAGTGCGCCTCTAACGGTATCTCCTCTTTCAACTCTGGCAGCTCCGGTAAGCAATTTCGCCCTCGAAAACGTGTTGCGTCGTTTGCACTCGCCGAAGAGTCGCTCGCGTGATCCGGGGGTCTTGTCTCGAATAAGTTGTATCTGTGTGCCTGTTTTCTGACCTTCTAGGGTTGGCTCGACCATCAACGATAAAAGTCGCGCGACAGTACCGGTCCTGCTAAGTACTCGCGCTCGTCAGTTTCCTCCTCGACTTGACCCTTCCCACTCAAAACATCCGTTACTACACTTGCTTTTCCCAAGGTGATACTGGACGGTCCAGCCGAGTCCTTCAGCAACTCCAACCCATGCCTGTGCCGCAAAAACAATTCCTTCTCTGCGAACAAAACTCAAAGCTCTGGCGATCCAAAAACACATCCCGATGAAATCCAAAAGGTGGTGTCTCTAACGTTTTAAAACGGAGACGACTGCTGCCAGTTCCGGATCGTGTGCCGGGCAGTTCCGCTCACATTCCCTGTGATTCCCGTTGCTGACACAACATGCCCCAAAAAGTCCACTTTGCGAAGTCTGAACTCACATTTCTTAAACTTAGCAAACGGCCCCTGGTCCCTGAGAGTCCGGAGAATAATCTGTAAGTGCCTCTCGTAGTTGATCGAAGTGGTCATCCATTCCGGACTTGTTCTTCACTGTAACCTTGTCTATCTCCCTGTAGTCGATGCGTAGACGCAGTCCTCCGTTCTTCTTTCGCACAAAAGGCACGGGTGCGTCCCAAGGCGACACACACGGTCTGATGAACCCTTTATCCAGAAAAACTCCTAGTTGTGTCCGGTAGAAGCTTGAAAGAGAGGATGACCCCCTTGCTCGGGGGTATTCCCGGCAGTTCAGTCAGGAGGACGTCGAAAGTAACCCCTACAACGGGGGTGTCAGTGAGAAATGCAGAGGGTCAAGTCGCTAGGCTCACTGAAACCAAGTAACTATACATCCGCCTGGTACCTCGTGAACCGGTCCATGCCCAGCACCTCGTAGTAATCCTGCTTCCCGACTCGGAATTTCCCCGTCACAACGCCGCCGGTCCGCAAACCACCCCAGCCAGCGCTGAGCAGTTAGCAACAAAATCTCGTGATGCTTCGAGGTACCCCAGTCGTACCACCCAACCAGTACCAATGAGCCCTTAAAAGTCTAGAACGACGAACCCGAAAACAAGGAAAACAACCGCACTAACGCCTTTACAAGGCTACAATAGGTGCCAACAAAACAGGCTGGGTTACTAACCACCCGAAATTTCCTCCCTGCACACAACGAACTCACCTGTCACCCACCCGGACCGCTCCTCTCCGTCACCAACACGGATCACAAGCTCGAAGTCTAACCACCATCCCGGACTACCCGTTCCGACTGTCCGTCCTACCGAGGCGACGGTCAAGGCTATCGTTAGGTTTCAGCTCTAGGACTCACCATAAGGTCTACCCCACAAAAAGGGCTGCGTACGGGGCCTC
This sequence comes from Tillandsia leiboldiana, assembly GCA_029204045.2. Lineage (NCBI taxonomy): Eukaryota > Viridiplantae > Streptophyta > Magnoliopsida > Poales > Bromeliaceae > Tillandsia > Tillandsia leiboldiana. The sequence goes on along the minus strand of JAQNDB010000164.1, from coordinate 55,609 downwards.
CTAGCCGAAAGTGACCAGTGCCAAAACTCCGAGTAGTCGCCAGATTCCCCCCCTTGACTCACACCTGGCCCAAAAGATCAACAATCCAAAACGCTCCCAAAACTAAGCCTCAAGGCTATGTCTTAGTCATGGGAAGCTAGCAACACAACCCGCCAGGTAAGGTCCTACCTCCGTCCTGGCGCCGACGAGGTGTGACGCTCTCAATTGCCCCTAACTCTCGGTCCCAAACCGTTGCCCCACCAAGTACCGGGCATCGAAACGAGCGGTAAACCTCCAGACCAAAAGTGACACTCCCAACTAGGAGAAAACCTAAGCTCTAGGTCCGCTCAACAGTGACCTCAGGTACCGAAGACTATCCATCTGAAACCAAAAGGGTCAGAAAAAGATAAGCCACGAAAACAGCAAGAAGAACCCTATCAGAAGTTACCTAGGTTCACTAAACGCACTCGAGGGGATCACACGCCAACCCACCAATAGGACGACCTAACCAGCCCTCTAGCGCAGAACACAGGAACTCGACCCAGAGCTACCGGGCATCACCCAGCGTCAAAAGCTAATTTCCCCCAATAACAAGTCGCCACTTACGCGCACTTGTGCAACGCGGGACACCGCCTCTCTAACCAAAATCGAGCCCAAACGGACAAGATTCACTAGCCCTGGGGGTCTCCTTTTTCAATCTAAAGGAGAACCCCAAGGCCCCCAACACGTCGATCTCTACAACCATCGCAGTGTCTATAGTGAGAAGCCGAACTATGGGTAACAATCATAGGGGAAGAATCCTCATTCCTACCCATACCTTGCCCATGGTGCAAAAAGAAACGGCCGACTACCCGCTAAACCGAGAAACAAAACTTAACCCGTACACCCACACAACACAAGTCAGTTTTAGCCTCCTGCTAGCATAGCACTCAACTGTTGGGAAGAGGGGTTGAAATTCGAGAATTTTTGGGCAGACCGTCGGGACGCGCGGGTATTTTTAGATGTTAGAGCTCGCGAAACGGTGAACGGTGGCGCGATCGGATTTGAATTCCGACCCCGGGATCTCCCAGAAACAATTTTTGAAGTTTGCTATCTACTTGGGTGCATCGGAATGCGTGCCGGCGATCGGCACGTTTTCCGAGGCGATCTAGACCTCTCGTTCAATTTCAAAAGGCTAAGGTTGTTGACCTGGGTTTAATTTTAAAGTCTCTTCGTATAAGTTAAACCGATCGGGGTGCGGGGGGAAACCCTAGAAACCCTTTTTTTTTTTCCCCTTTTTCCAAGAAACGGCGGAGGAACCGAGAATGAGAATCGGGCAGAGAAAGGGAAAATCGTCCATCCTCTGCGGGATTGATCGGGCGTGGAGGGGACGATCTTCTTCCTTCATCCTCCTCCGGCGGAATCAAGGTGAGCGGTTGGAGTTTTTTTTTTTGTCCTTTTTGCAATTTCTGTGGGGTCGAGGGGTGGTGGTCGTTCGGGTGTCGCACGCCGGGTGGGTTGTGTGGGTAACGGGAAGCCGCCGCCGCCGTTGTTAAACGGGAGGCCGCCGCCGCCGTTATCGTGCCCACGGGGTCGTTGCCGCAGTCGCGGTGTTCGCGGGGTCGTCACCGGAGCCGCGGGGAGACGAAACGGGAGGTTACTGTTCACCCGTACGGACCACACCCCGCGCGGTCCACCGGAGCGGCATGCACCCGGTGCACGTCTCGCAGCCCGAAGGCGCGGAACCGGGCGCACGGTCGCGTGCGCCAGCCCGGCCCGCGCATCGCGGTGCACGCCTCTAGCGTGCACCCGGTGCGCGTCGCCGCGGCCCGTGGGGGTGAGCCCGGTGCGCGCCCTGCGCGTGCACCGGCCCGGCCCGCTTACCGCGGTGCACGCCTCCAGCGTGCACCCGGTGCGTGCCGCAGCGCCCGTGGGGGTGAGTCCGGTGCACGCCCTGCGCGTGCACCGGCCCGGCCCATGCTGCCTGGTGCACGCGCCCGGGTGAGCCCGGTCTGCGCCGCGCACCCTCTGCACTGTGGACCCGGTCCACGCCTCTGCCCGTGCACCAGCCCCCAGCCCGGAAGCCCGGTAACTCCGTTTCGGCCCGTTTTTGGCCCGTTTCGCCCCGTTGTTCAGTGTTTTTGACCACGACGATGTTTTTAACATCATTACTTATTGTAGCTTTTTCGGGCACAGGATGGGAGTGTTTTAGCGGGGGTTCCGTACACCTTCTTCTTCGCGTTTCAGGTGGGTACACCTTTAGAAATCCTTTGTGCACAATCTCGTTTCAGTTATGGTTATCATATTGTGAGTACTTGTCCTGAGGGTTAGGGTCGGGCTTTGAAAACTGGAAATATATTTAAAAGTGTGGGTTTTTATTCTTAAGTCTTAGCATTTAGTTCTATCATGTTGGACGGGGTCAACCTTATGTGTACTTGGGTTAAACATGGTAGGGAGGCATCAATTATTCATTTATGGCTTTACGGTTATTATGATTAGATGTACATATTGTTTCATATGGTTCTCATGCATGGATAGGTGTATGTCGTGAATATATATTGTTTCATATGCTTCTCATGCACGGATATGTACATATTATTTCATACGGTTCTCATACATAGATATGTATATATTGTCTCACATGGTTCGCTTACATGCACATATATATATTGTTCACGGTTACTATGCTCGGCTGCAACACGCGCACCCGCGGTTTGGCCACCGCGAAGGGTGCGCTTTTCCGGAAAAGTGGTCTATGACCCGTGTATACCCACAGGACGGCGTGGGGCCTCTTTAGTTGTGGGGCTTGGATGCGCCAAGGTGTGAGCGGTGCGACCCGTCGGTTTAGTTGTCCGACGTGGGAGCGGTGCGACCCATTCGGTTTAGTTGTCCGACTTGGGCGCGGTGCGATCCGTCGGTTTAGTTGTCCGACGGGATCGGGTATTGCAGGTTTACAGGTGTTTGACTTTACTTTTCCCTTGCGAGGGTGGTTGCTCCGGATAGACTACGGTTGGACGTTTTCTTTACCTGCTTTACTTTTATCACTTTTGTTTAGTCGCTGACTTCCCACTTTGCGACAGGGTCCTACAGGAGGGAGAGTTAGGCGACGGTGAGGCCGCGGCTAGAAATTTTGGGTCCCAGGAGACCGGAACAGTACTTTACCTCTTACTGTCGCATTCCATTTATTATTTGTAGACTGTGGATGGTTCTCGATACCCTCGTGGGGTCGGTGTGGATGTCGGTACGGTGACAACTGAATTGTTTAGTTTTCTTTACATCTCTGTGTGCCGCTTTGGAAAATAAAATAGCAAATAAAAGAACAGATTGCGAAAACTACTATTTCAAAACTCGGGTGCCGTGTGGGCACCGTTTTCAAAACCTTGTGGATTTATGGTTTGCGAAAATGGATTTCAAAACCTAAGTGTCGTGTGGGCACTGTTTTTCAGACCCCTGAGTTTATGTTGCTTTCGAAAAAGCGTTTTCAAAATATGGGTGCCGGGTGGGCGCCGTTTCAACAATTGTGGGTTTTATCCTTTCAAACTAATCGGCCGTGAGTTTTTTTCTGCACATCGTGAATGGTTATACGTTTGGATTGTTGTGATTGAATGTTTACTCGTTTTGAACATTGTACAAACCGCGACGCCGTGCATATACAGGGGAGACTCTGTCCGTTTGTAGAGTGATCCTGTATATGCGGCGGATCTGGGCACGCGCCGGGGAAGAAGGTTTTCAAAAAAAAAAAAAAATACATACCTTTTGTAATCCGTTTCCGCTAAATTAATCCCCCGGGGCGTGACAGATTAAGATGGTATCAGAGACATTCACCAGCCGGAAATGTGAGATGAGTCTCGGCTGAGCCAGGGTTATATAGCGGGTAGAGCGAGGCTCCCCGGCTAATGACCGTTGTGAGTGGAGTGCAGCTCCTCACAAGGTCGGCTAAGGCTAGCGAGACGAGTCTCACATCGCCTGGTGCTTGTGAGTGTGCTTGAGCCAGACGTGGACGTCAGGGCTTAAAGGGGGGAAGAATGTGACACCCCCGGAATTTGGATTAGTCCTATATATAAATGATATAATAGGACTAAATCTCTAACCCGGCTATAGCATTTTGGATGGTAGCAAGATCCAAGAGGAACATGAGAGTTAAGCGTGCTAGAGCTAGAGTAGTTCTAGGATGGGTGACCCCCTGTATATGCGGCGGATCTGGGCACGCGCCGGGGAAGAAGGTTTTCAAAAAAAAAAAAAAAATACATACCTTTTGTAATCCGTTTCCGCTAAATTAATCCCCCGGGGCGTGACACAGATGCAATGCTGGAAAGAAAAGCTGGTGAAATAACTCTACAGCTACTATGCCTCTATCTAGATGCTCAAAGGTGAAACAGAAAGATATCTGGTATCACTACTAACTCTCGACACAAGTCACCCAATCTACACTGACTGCCACATCGGGTCCAGTCAAACCTGCGCCTACCTACTGCCGTACGTCCACGAAGGAGCGGACTTACGTAGGGCGTCCGTGACTGCCAAACTGGCCAGCCAGAGGGACTGTGTCGACAAGTCGCGATAGCAAGTAACCCGCCTAGCTCCGGAGTGGCACTCGAGGGGCGCGACCCCAACGAGCAAAGTATCTGCGCATCTCTGTCGAGCTCAATGTGGCCCATGCAGGCTATAATCCAAATACACGATCAACAAGATCGACTGAAATCAAAAGAACCCTGTCTCACTCACTGGCTGGAAAACTACACAGCCGAGACCCCCCGGTCCCTCAGACAGTAATCAAAAGACACTCTGATCAATAACCCACTATCTGACTCCACTCGGTCCCCCGACACGAGTGTAAAAGTACCCCACAATAACCCGACCCCTCGACCCACTAACTGGGCGAGGCAGAACAAGTCCAGAATGAACAAGTAATAACAGTGGAGGTGTCTAAAACAATAAAATAACCTCACCCAAGTTGGGGTTTTCTACTAGTCTGGTTGGACATGCTGCATATGACAGGGGTACTAGGTCAAGTCCAAAGATAATAATAAATAAATATGTGGGGGGAAAATAATGAGATCACATGATCAACTATATGCACGAGGAACCTCAAAACATGCTCTCTAACATGCTATACCGAAGATAAAAGCACATGCACATCCCTACACAGCTAGAATTAATGTACAGATCGCATATCTTGAAGACGGGGCCACCCACCTGACGAGTCGAGCGGTCAATAGTGCTACAGCTGATAATACCCGAAAAACAGCAACTCAAAGTCCAACGGGTCCAGAACTGTCCACAATCCTTCCTGGGTACAACACAAAGTTCCAGTTACACATAAAATCCCAAAAATCTGCCGAGAAATATCCTCCTAAAAGTTTAGTTGTAAAGATGTGAATAATCCACATACTGAAAGTGCTCGGAAAAATCCAAATAAAATATCCCTGCGATCTACGCGTCGATAGCTTCGAAACGAATACCTGCATGTCCGATTCCGAGTTTCCTACGCTGAGATATAAAATCGGCAAGAGAAACACCCCATACCAAACTGTACCAGATTCCACAGATAAGAACTCGGGAAGAAGAAAGATTCTCACCTTCGAAGCAAACTCAGAAAATTCTGAGAAAAATTCAGGAGATTCCACGCGAGTAGTAGATGAAAATTGCTTTTTGAACCACCTTGATCCGATGTCTGTGCGCAAAGTTACAACTAAAACACTGCAGTGCTGTCCAAAAATCCGCGGAGAAAAATGGAAAAAAGAAAGCTCAAAAACCTCCAAAATCCGCTAGGAAAACGAGAAAACTCCGAACATAAAAGTTGGAGTCCTACCAGTCGTGAGTCCGACGGCATGAAAATCGCTAAAAACGGAGATCGGGGTGAGTCGGGGAAGTCCGCGCACCAAAACGCGACTAAAAGGGTCGTCGAAGTAGAAGCGTCACTGTGCGCCGCGTCGCAGATGAAGTCGAAAAGATGATCTCCAAAAATCTCCAAAGTCCTCCAAGGGATGCTGCTAGATGAGAGGAAAAATTCCCCTATAGAACTCTCAGGGAAATGGGGTCCAAAAAGAGGAGAAAAGCCCACTCCAAGGCCCTATTTATAGGCCCAACCCCTTAGTGGGCTTTTGGCGGATTCGGGCCCAACTTTCGGGCGCCCGAATCCGTCAGGAGGGTCGGACCATGCTCCGTACGACGCGCCCGGAAAATTCTGGTGCGGCCACGTCACCACGCAACAGGAAACAGCCGTGCAATGGCCCTCTCTGCGCGCCACGTAGCCCAGCCCACTGTCGGTGGGGTAGGGGGGCGGAGCGCTCGCGGGGCGACGCGTGGCGCACTCGAGTGTGGGACGCCACGTGTCGGCCGCATCGCTGCCCCGTGCACCCCCGCAGGACCCGTGGACCGCGATCACGTGAGCCCGCCAATGCAAGGCTGCCACGCGTCGTGCTCCCGGTCCACCATGCAGCGCCCTTTTTCCCTGAACCGCGCCGCACGCACCCGCCAACCCGGGCACGCCACGTGTCCCGGGCGCGGTCCATGCGCCAGCAGCGCCTCCCCCGTGGACCGAGCGGCGTGAGCCGGCCCAATGACAGGCCGCCACGTGGCTCCGGCCGGTCCACGGTCACCCCCATGCACCCGATTTCCCCCAAAACTTTCGGAAGCCCGTTTTTGGTCATCCGGACTCCAAATTTAACAAACCAAAAGCCGTTTTCAAGTGTTTTTTCGTGCTGAATACAATTCCAACCTCTGTTTGGCCTAAAACCCTTTAAAAAATTTCGGCAAGCACAGCCAAAGGCCAATACAGTAAAAGATATCTCACAGAATTTGTGGCATCTCCTTGATGCACTATGGGCCTGATACACCAATAATAGGTGTTCTAAACTATGGATTCACCAGGAAAACTGCATGGGGTTTAGGGCCATCACATCCTCCCCCACTAAAAGGGAGTTTCGTCCCCGAAACAAGAAGAAAACAAACAGTCGTACCTCAAACAGGAGTCTCGAACAGAAAAGGGTAGGTGTCCCGCATCACCGTCTCCAGCTCCCAAGTAGCCTCCCGCTCCCCGTGATTGCTCCATAGGATCTTCACATACGGAATGGCCCAGTTGCGCAATTCCCTCACCTCACGAGCCAGAATTCGCAACGGGCGCTCCTCATAACCAAGATCCTCGCCTAACTCCAAAGAAGTGAAGTCGATCACATGCGAAGGGTCGAAGACATATCTCCTCAGAGCCAAGACGTGGAAAACATCATGAACTCCGGCCAGGCGCGGTGGAAGGGCAACTCTATAAGCCACAGGACCAATCCTCTCCAAAACCTCGAAGGGTCCAATAAAGCGGGGACTGAGCTTCCCCCGAACTCCAAATCTCCTGACCCCTTTCGACGGCGAGACCTTCAAAAAGACATGATCACCAACCTGAAACTCTAGGTCTCGTCGCCGAGTATCAGTGTAGCTCCTCTGTCGACTCTGGGCTACCTCAAGATGTCGGCGAACTAATCTGACTTTCTCCTCTGCCTCCAATAATAAATCCGGTCCCAAAGTCCTCCTCTCACCCACGTCACTCCAATATAAGGATGACCGACACTTGTGTCCATACAACGCCTCAAACGGAGCCATCTGTATGCTCGCTTGATAGCTGTTGTTGTACGCAAACTCAATCAATGCTAAGTGCCGATACCACCCTCCTCCAAAATCCATAACGCACGCTCTAAGCATATCCTCCAAGGTCTGTATGGTGCGCTCAGACTGTCCATCGGTCTGTGGGTGAAATGCTGTGCTAAAACGGAGCTGGGTCCCCAAAGCTGATTGTAGACTCCCCCAAAAATGTGACACAAACCTCGGGTCCCTATCTGATACAATAGAGGCGGGTACACCGTGTAGCCTCACCACCTCATCCAAATATAACTGTGCAAGACGCTCCAACGACCAGGTCATCTGTACCGGCAAGAAGTGAGCAGACTTTGTGAGTCTATCCACGATAACCCAAATCGCATCGGCTCCACTCTGCGCCCTTGGCAGTCCAACGACGAAGTCCATGGTGATGTGGTCCCACTTCCACTCGGGAATTGGAAGACTTTGTAACTTGCCAGCAGGAACCCGGTGCTCTGCCTTCACTTGCTGACAAGTTAAACATTGAGCCACAAATCTTCCAATATCCCGCTTCCTTCCGGACCACCAAAAGTGTGCCTTGAGGTCCCTATACATCTTAGTACCCCCAGGGTGGATGGTATAAGGTGTATAGTGGGCCTCTCTCAAAATCTGGTCTCTGATCTCAGGATCTATAAGCACACACACTCGGTCCCTGTACCGCAGTACTCCCGAGCTATCCACCGAAAAATCCCCTATCTGATCTGTCTGAGTCTGCGATCTAATCCTCATCAAGTAGGGGACCTTACTCTGTGTCTCCCTAATCCTCTCCAACAGAGTGGGCTGCAAGACCATGGTCATGAGTCTAGCAGAGACCCCAGGGGATACCACCTCAATCTGTAGACGCCTCAACTGCTCCACAAGCGGTGCCTGCTGAGTGATCAACATGCTCAAACTCTGCGCTGATCTCCTACTCAAAGCGTTTGCTACAAGATTGGCTTTGCCGGGATGATAAAGGATGCTCACATCATAGTCCTTTAATAGCTCCAACCACCGGCGTTGCCTCAAGTTCAGCTCCTTTTGAGTAAACAAATACTTTAAGCTCTTGTGGTCAGTATAAATCTCACAGTGCTCCCCGTAGAGATAATGCCGCCACAACTTTAGTGCGAACACCACAGCTGCAAGCTCCAAATCATGAGTAGGGTAATTCTTCTCATAATCCTTTAATTGCCGTGAAGCATAAGCAATTACCCTACCATGCTGCATCAAGACACAACCCAAGCCGCTGTGAGAGGCGTCACTATAAATCACGAATCCATCACCCATCACGGGTAGTGCTAGCACTGGTGCCGAAATCAATCTTCTCTTCAGTTCCTCAAAACTCTCCTGGCACCGCTCAGACCAAACAAACTTTATCCCCTTTCTAGTCAAGCTGGTAAGGGGAGTAGAGAGCTTCGCAAAGCCCTCTACAAAACGACGGTAATATCCTGCTAATCCCAAAAAGCTACGGACCTCAGTAACCGTCGTCGGTCTAGGCTAATCCCGAACTGCATCAATCTTCGTCGGGTCCACTGCCACTCCTGCGGCTGATATAACGTGGCCTAGAAAAGCAACCTCCCGAAGCCAAAAGTCACACTTTTTAAGCTTGGCATACAACTTCTTCTCTCGCAGAAGCTGTAGCACTATCCTCAAGTGCTCCTCGTGCTCCAAATCACTTCGGGAGTAAATCAGAATGTCGTCAATGAATACGACGACAAACCTGTCCAAGTACGGCTGAAATACTCGGTTCATTATATCCATAAATGCAGCAGTGGCATTAGTTAAACCAAAAGGCATAACCGTAAACTCATAATGCCCGTACCGGGTTCTAAAAGCCGTCTTGGGGATGTCCTCGGCCCTCACCCTCAGCTGGTGGCAACCTGACTGGAGATCAATCTTTGAGAACACTGACGCTCCCTGCAACTGATCAAACAGATCATCAGTCCGTGGTAGGGGGTACTTGTTCCGGATGGTTACTTTATTTAGCTCCCTGTAGTCCACGCACAAACGCAGTGATCCATCCTTCTTCTTCACGAATAAAACCGGCGCTCCCCACGGAGACACACTGGGCCTCACAAAGCCCACATCCATCAAATCCTACAACTGGGCCTTCAACTCCCTCAGCTCAGCTGGGGCCATCCTATAAGGTGCCTTCGAGATTGGTTCGGTCCCGGGAACCACATCAATCACAAACTCAATCTCCCTCTCCGGCGGCAGGGTCGTCAACTCTAAGGGAAACACATCTGGGAACTCGCGGACGATAGGGATATCCTCGAGTCCTAGTGCCGCCGTAGGCACCTCTACAACAGTCGCCAGGAAAGCGATGCAGCCCCTACTCATCATCCGCCGAGCTCTCGACGACGAGATAGTCATCGCAAACAAGGTACTCTGACAACCTCTAAAAATGAACTCCTCCTGCCCAGGCTCACGAAAAGTTACTGTCCTTTCTCTGCAGTCTATAGTGGCGCAGTACCGAGATAGCCAATCCATGCCAAGTACAACGTCGAAATCCCGGAGCTGCCGCAAGACGAACAAGTCTGCCGGCAGGATCCAGGGTCCCAACTGTACGGGGCAATCCCTATAATACTCCTCGACATGCAAGACATGGTCTGGAATCTGAACCTCTAATGCATGCGATAATGAAACTACCTCTATACCATGTAGGGATGCAAAAGCTCTACTAATGAATGTGCTACAGCTTCTGCGAGAGAAGAAGTTGTATGCCAAGCTTAAAAAGTGTGACTTTTGGCTTAGGGAGGTTGCTTTTCTAGGCCACGTTATATCAGCCGCAGGAGTGGCAGTGGACCCGACGAAGATTGATGCAGTTCGGGATTGGCCTAGACCGACGACGGTTACTAAGGTCCGTAGCTTTTTGGGATTAGCAGGATATTACCGTCGTTTTGTAGAGGGCTTTGCGAAGCTCTCTACTCCCCTTACCAGCTTGACTAGAAAGGGGATAAAGTTTGTTTGGTCTGAGCGGTGCCAGGAGAGTTTTGAGGAACTGAAGAGAAGATTGATTTCGGCACCAGTGCTAGCACTACCCGTGATGGGTGATGGATTCATGATTTATAGTGACGCCTCTCACAGCGGCTTGGGTTGTGTCTTGATGCAGCATGGTAGGGTAATTGCTTATGCTTCACGGCAATTAAAGGATTATGAGAAGAATTACCCTACTCATGATTTGGAGCTTCCAGCTGTGGTGTTCGCACTAAAGTTGTGGCGGCATTATCTCTACGGGGAGCACTGTGAGATTTATACTGACCACAAGAGCTTAAAGTATTTGTTTACTCAAAAGGAGCTGAACTTGAGGCGACGCCGGTGGTTGGAGCTATTAAAGGACTATGATGTGAGCATCCTTTATCATCCCGACAAAGCCAATGTTGTAGCAGACGCTTTGAGTGGGAGATCAGCGCAGAGCTTGAGCATGTTGATCACTCAGCAGGCACCGCTTATGGAGCAGTTGAGGCGTCTACAGATTGAGGTGGTATCCCAATCCGAAGTCCCTTTTGCCAAATTCCAACTCTAAAAATTGCCGAAGGCATCCGGAAAGATGTTCTTTTGTCCAAACTTCACGCTGAGCCCAATTTTAATATCCATTGCGCGCAAAACCACTTCTAAGCATTCGACGGAGTCATCTGACTACTCTCATGATCCATTAAACACACTGAGTCCATCACTAGTGTCCAATTGGTGCACAAACGCCACTGACACGCCTCATAGGCCTACAGGTGCTGCTGGTCAACCAGTAATCTCGTCGTGGGGATCCAGGTTCTCACAATGCTAAAGTCAATAAGCATTTACAAATGTCTAAAAAAAAATCCACTGACTACCCTCTCATAACCATCCACCTATACATGTCCAAAGGAGCCCCAAGTAGTACCTACCAACAAGATATTTCACATTGTCCAACATGCCACTAGCTACCACATGCAAGATTATGTACTACTATTACGTCCATGCCAGCATGTTTAAGTACCAAATACAATCATAATTCCAACTTAGCAGTTTCCCAATAACAGTCCCGACATGATATGTCTCACATGATAGGCTCATGAGATTAGCAATTATCGATCATAATGCTCCAATAAAAATCTCTGTAATATTCCTAGTTGGTATGTCAGAAAATGAGGAGTATAGCAACCACCCACCTCGAACGCTAAATCCCTGTCCAAAAGTGAAGTCCTCGCCCAAGTCAGTCAACCGCCACAAATACTGTACAACATGGCCCAAAAACATACGCAATTAAACATACAAAGCTCCAACAAAATCTGTCTAAACACAACAGTCCAGTGTTGCCCTGTTTTCACCTGCGGAAAAGGCTCGAAAAATTCCAAGAAAAATACTGTCACGATCCTCGCGACGAACCGGTCGAAACGAGTACCTGCACGTTCAAATCCGAGTTTCCTCCACTGAGATACAAATTCGACAAGGGAACCACCCTGAAATAAACCAGTCTCAAAATCTGAAGCACAAAGTTCTGTAAACAGGGATTTTTCACCTTCGGGGAGAACTCAGAAAATTCCAGGAAACTTTGAGGATATTCCTTGCGCTGTGTAGATGAAAAACGCCTATTGGCACGCCTCGATCCGACGCCTGTGCGCAAAGATATCGCCGAAATACTGTGGCGCTGTCCAAAACTCCGCCCAAGAAAAAGGGGTCAAAAGAAAGCTCGGGAAACTCCAAGATAAACTCGAAACGAGGGAAAACTCAAATCATGAAGATCGTAGCCCTACCTGTCCTGAAGCCAACGGTGCAAGAATCGACGAAAACGGTGGTCGAAATAAGCCGGGGGAGTCCTCGCACCCAAACCGCAACGAAGGAGGTCACAAATGAACGAGTGTCGCGCCGCGCCGTAAAAATGAAAACCTCGTGATGCGTGCCGCAAAAAAATCCGGGAATCTGCAAATGGAACCAGCTCTGGGAGAGGAGGAATTCTTGTGAAGGTTGAACTGTGAGAAGATGAGCAGGAAAGGAGCTCTCAGCAGTTGATCTCGGCCTATATATAGGCTGGAAGAAACAATTCAAATAATGACCCTCATGTCCCTCGATTCGGGCGCCCACACCGGATTCGGGCGCCCGAATCCGCTGCGGAAAGCCGAACAAGAAGCGCCCGAAATCCCCTGGGATCACCACGTCAGCCCAAACAGGGAACAGCCGAACGCTCCACTCGGGAGGCGCCGCGTGGCCTCTCCCGGTCAACGCGGGTGGGTGGCGCCCGCGAATCAGCGGGCGCCACGTGGCCCGCACTAACGCCCCGACCAACCCTGGCGCGCCGCCTGGTGCACCGCGTGGCGCCCCTGCCAGGCACGGTTCCCGAGGCGACCCCCCGTGCCTCGGTGAACCCCGCCTTCCTGAGCCCGCCAACAGAAAGCCGCCACGTGTCCCGCCGGTCCATGCGCCACGCCTGCCTGCTCCGTGGTCCCAGTCCACTGCACCGACCAATCCAATCACGCCACGTATCCTGCCCTCTGGTGCACACCGGACCGTGGACCGCGCGCCTGCCCGCGCCCGCGCGCTGCCCGCGCTACTGCGCCACCGTGCTCCGCTGCTGCCCGCCGTGCTCCGCCGCTGCCCGCCAGCCGCCGGAACAGTACCCAAGCCTCGAAATTCGTGTTTTCGCATCCGGGCTCCGAAAAATACCAATAAATAGTCCATTTTCACCATTTTCGCGCGCTGAGTCCAAATCATGTGTCCGATTTGCCAAATTCTAATTCCAAAATTTGCCCAATGCATCCAGACAAGTATTTTTAACCCAAATTTTGCACTGAGTCCATTTCTAAAGTCTGTTTCACGCGCAACCCCTTCTAAACATCCGACGGGGTCATCCTGTGGTGGCCCTAAATCCCATGCAGTTTTCCTGGTGAATCCACAGTTTAGAACACCTATTATTGGTGTATCAGGCCCATAGTGCATCAAGGAGATGCCACAGATGGACCCTGTGAGATATCTTTTACTGTGTTGGCCTTCGGCTGCGTTTGCCGAAAATTTTAATGGGTTTTTGGCCAAATAGAGGTTGGACTTGGATTCAGCACGGAAAAACACATGAAAACGGCTATTTGCTTGTTAAATTTGGAGTCCGAATGACCAAAAACGGGCTACCGGAAGTTTTGGGGAAAAACTGGTGCATGGGGGTGACCGTGGACCGGCCGGAGCCACGTGGCGGCCTGTCATTGGGCTGGCTCACACCGCTCGGTCCACAGGGAAAGCGCGCTGGTGCATGGACCGCGGGGCGGGCCACGTGGCGTTCCCGGATTGGCGGGTGCGCGCGGCGCGGTTCAGGGGAAAAGGCGCTGCATAGTGGACCGGGAGCACGACGCGTGGCAGCCTGGCATTGGCGGGCTCACGTGATCGCGGTCCACTGGTCCAGCGGGGGTGCACGGGGCAACAGTGCGGTCGACATGTGGCGCCCCGCACTCGAGTGCGCCACGCGTCAGCCTGCGATCGCTCCGCCCCACCTACCTCACCGCCCGCGGGAGAGGCGACGTGGCGCGCTGCGACGGGCCTTGCACAGCTGTTTGCTGTTACGGGGCTACGTGGTGGCTCCACAGAGTTTCGGGCGCGTCGTACGGGGCAGCGTCCGACCCTCCTAGCGGATTCGGGCGCCCGAAAGTTGGGCCCGAATCCGCCAAAAGCCCATTAGGGGATTTGGGCTATAAATAGGGCCTTGGAGTGGGCTTTTCTCCTCTTTTTGGACCCCTTTTCCCTGAGAGTTCTTCAGGTGAATTTTTCCTCTCATCTAGCAGCATTCCTTGGAGGACTTTGAAGACTTTTGGAGATCATCTTTTCGACTTCATCTGCGACGCGGCGCACAGTGACGCTTCTACTTCGACGACCCGTTTCGTCGCATTTTAGTGCGCAGACTGCTCCCACTCACTCCGATCTCCGTTTTTAGCGATTCTCGCGCCATCAGACTCACGACTGGTAGGACTACAACTTTGATGTTCAGAGTTTTCTCGTTTTCCTTGCGGATTTTGGAGGTTTTTGAGCTTTCCTTTGCCCCTTTTTCTTTGCGGATTTTGTGGACAGCACTGCGGAGTTTTAGCTGTAACTTTGCGCACAGACATTGGATCGAGGTGATTCGAAAGGCAAATTTCACCTACTTCTCGCAAGGAATCTCCTGGATTTTTCTCAGATTTTTCTGATGTTGCTTCGAAGGTGGGAATATTTCTTCTTTCCGAAGTCTTATCTGTGGAATTTTGTACAGTTGTGAATGGGGTGTTTCCCTTGCCGGATTTATATCTCAGCGTAGAAAACTCGGAATTGGACGTGCAGGTATTCGTTTCGAAGCTATCGATGCATAGATTGCAGGGATATTTTATTTGTATTTTTCAAATGAATGTCAGTTGGTGATTTAAGTGCATCTTCGCAGCTGAAATTACAGTGTATTATTTCTGGCAGATTTGGGGATTTAAGTGTAACGTGTTACGGAATTTAAGTTGGCATAGTTTCGTGAAAGTCTCAAATCTTGAAGATTGAAGGTGAAGGAAGTTGGATCATTTAATTCAATCTCAAGAAAGAAGAATTCAAAAGAATCAGGTATGTTTAACTAAAGATTTTGTGTGATCCGAATACTTCTTGTAGTGTAGAAACACCTGGAAAAGTTTTAAATTGCTTAATTATCAAAAACTGGTGTTCGGACAAGTTCAGGATCCGGATCAGAGCCAGCGATCCGGATCCCGAAGGTTGTTGTTTCATACAATACTTCAATCCGGATCGCAGCATCTCACGATCCGGATCCCGAACGTTGAGTTTTCTGAATTGTATGAACGATCCGGATCAGACAATCCGATCCGGATCCCGAACGTGTGATTTTCTGGAAACCGTCTTTATTGCTACTGCAATCCGGATCGCCCAAATCCGATCCGGATCGCCGTCCGTCAAATTTCCAGAAATGTTAGGTTTTTGATTCTTATCTCCTTCCTAGGGTTTCTAACCTATAAATAGACCCTATGACTCTTTTTCTAGGGGGGAATCCAAGGAATCCACATAGCCGTCATTTTCATATATCATTTTATACGGCTCTAGATCCACATATAGAGAAGAAAGGAAATCATTAGAGAATACTCTATGTTTCTTCATCTATATTGATTAGTTTGATTCTAGGTTTTCATACTCACATCTTGAGTTGAATCAAACTAATGAATACTTAGATGGTATTTCCGATCTATCTTTGATCTAAGTATTCGGCGGATCATCACCACCAAAAACAACGATTTACCCCAAAAATTGGCGCGTGGATTCGCGTGTCCTTGTGGATTCAAGGTTCAACCGCTCTCGTGGATTCGGAGCGAGGCACGTTCGTGGATTCGAAGGGTGCTATTGGGTGAAGACCGTGGATTCGGTCGGACGTCGTGGATTCGACGTTGGACGCCGTGGATTCGGCGTTGGGCGCAGATCGTGGATTCGAGAAGCGTCGCGGAGCGAGCGGAGAAGATCCTCTAGGAGCGTATGGAAAAGGTTGAGTCGTAAGTGTGTACGGTAAATCACCTTGTACGTGTTTTAATTCTAGTGGATTTCTGCCGTGTTATCGGTCCCGTGGTTTTTTACTCCGGTGATGGAGTTTTCCACGTAAAAATCTTGCGTATTATTTTTATTTCCGCATTGGGTTTTTATCGCAACGATTTTTGAGTGTTTATACGTTTACACCTATTCACCCCCCTCTAGGTGTTTTTTCCCCTATTTAGATCCTTATTACATATAACCCAACAAGTGGTATCAGAGCGGGAATAGGGTTGTAAACAATGGTTGAAGGTGGAAACATCAACCGACCCCCGTTCTTCGATGGAACAAATTATGCATACTGGAAAGTGCGGATGAAAGCCTTTTTAATTTCCATCGACGAACGGGTGTGGCAATCAATTGAATTAGGATGGTCTAATCCAACTGAATTTATTGGTGATGTTCACACCTTAAAACCTAGGTCGAAATGGACCAAGGAAGAGTTAGATTCATCTTCTTACAATGGCAAGGGAATTAATGCTATTTTTAATGCCTTATCTCAAACTGAATTCTCTCGCGTCTCGGCATGTGAGACTGCGAAAGAAATCTAGGATGTTCTTCAGGTTACACATGAGGGAACTAACCTCGTGAAGATTCAGAAACTGCAAATGCTTACGAGCAAGTTTGACTCTATCTTGATGGCAGAAAATGAATCTTTCACGGACTACTATACACGATTGCAAGATATCGTAAACTCATGTGCTAACCTGGGAGAGAAGATTCCAGAATTTAAGATTGTAAGAAAGATCTTAAGAACTCTTCCTGAACGATTTCGCCCAAAGGTTACTGCCATTGAAACTATTAAACACCCGGACGAAATACGTGTAGAAGAATTAGTTGGTTCATTACAAACTTATGAAATGACATTTACTACTAACAATTCTTCTGGAAAGGCATCCACTTCTAAGTCTTCAGGTTATGCGTTGAAAACAACTAAGGAAGAAGACGCGGATACATCCTCCTCAGACGATGACGAGAACCTTTCTATGGAGGAATTTGAGAAGCAGCTCGCTCTCTTGACAAGGAAGTTTCGCCGCAACTTTCGAAGGGGCAATTCAAGCAAATCTCCATCCTTCGGAAAGTCGAACAAAGGCAAGGGTACTTCAAGTTACAAGTCAAGAAAGCAAGAGAACTTCTCAAAGGATAAGAAAAGTTCAGAAGGACAACTACAATGCTTCAAATGTCGAGGCTACGGCCACATTGCAACGGAGTGTCCCAACAAGTATCCGGGAAAGAAGAAGGCGATGCAAGTCGTCACTTGGGATGACAACTCAACGTCAAATGAGTCGTCTTCGAGTGATGAAGAAAAGAGCTCCACCGCATTCCACGCGTCCGTATCTTCACCCTTCATGTGCTTTATGACAAGTACATCCGAGTCGTTGTCCAACTCCACTGTTGAAAAGAATGCAACGAACAATGAATCGGATGATTCGGAAGGTGAAGATTTTGCTCTAGCCTACCACAGACTTTTGAGGGATTCAAAGAAAGTGGCTAAGCAGAACAAGAGTTTGAGAGGGAGAGTGCATGATCTCGAAGAAGAAGCAAAAAGAGCGACTTCTCTCTCAAACGCTCTTGAAGTGGAAAGGGAAAACCTGATAAAAGCAAATGTTTCCCTTCAAGAGTCCAATGAGCAACTTGAGAAGGAACATACAAATCTGGTGGATAACGCCAATCACTTCTCAAAGCTCTACAACGAGGCTCGACAGGATAACCTGGAAATGACAAAGACCATTTTCCAACTCAAGAATGACTTACAGCGATTCTCTTCAGGAAGGAGTAAGTTGGATAGACTTCTTGGTCTTGGTCAATCAAATCGGTTCGGCCTCGGATACACTCAAACTGGAAACAGTCCAAGTTCGAGTGGGACAGTTTTTGTGCCTCAGTCGGTATCTCCTCCTCCGACACCGGAATTCAAGACAAACAACGACAACAAACCTACTTCATCCTCTTTGGGATCGTCAAGATCTAAGGTATGTTTTTGTTGTGGTGTTTCAGGGCACATAAGAAGATATTGCAAGACGGGAGTCGAACGCTCATCTCAAGCACCTCTTGCAACAACTACCAAAAAGGCTCCTCCCCGGAAATCAAAGCAAAACTTTTCAAATGAAAAGAGACTTGGTAGTTCATCGCGCAAGACGATTTCATCAAGGAGCAACAATCGCTATAACAAGACGCTTTCACCTAGGCATATAACTTCACGACCATTACTGATGCTCTCCAAAAAGGTTTGGGTGCGCAAAGGTGAAATTTTCCCTTGTCTTGTTTCCAATGTTTCCTTGCATGCATATGATAGTTCGTCTTGGTATCTGGATAGCGGGTGTTCCCGTCATATGACCGGTGACAAAAATAGTTTTCAAAATCTTGAGAAAATCTCCGGAGGACACGTTGTTTTCGGAGACGGTCGATCTTCCAAAATTGTTGGAAAAGGGACGGTAGCTATTCCAGATGGCCCGTTTTTGAAAAACGTCTTATTTGTTGATGGCCTTAAGACTAACCTCATAAGCATAAGTCAACTTTGCGACAATGGTTTTTCAGTTAACTTTTCATCTGTTGAATGCGTTGTAACTGATAAGGACCATGTCTTCTTTTTAAAAGGGGTTAGATCTGAAAACAATTGTTATGTTGTTCCTAATAAATTTTCTGAAAATTGTAACTTAGCCGCTTTGAATAATGAAACTCTTTGGCATGAAAGGCTAGGTCACTTAAATTTTAAGGAACTTACTAGAATTTCAAACAAGGACGTGGTCAAGGGGGTTCCAAAACTTTTATTTAAACAAAACGTTGTGTGTGGTGGTTGCCAAAAGGGTAAACAGTCTAGGACTGCACACAAGAACTTGAACCACGTTGGTACAAAACGGCCCTTGGAACTTTTGCACATGGATTTAATGGGGCCGACCCGTCAACCATCCTTGGGAGGTAAATGGTACATTTTCTTATTGGTTGATGATTTCTCTAGGTTTTCTTGGGTAGCATTTTTAAAAGAGAAAGCTGATACGTTTGACTCTTTTCATGAGATTTGCCATCGTATTATGATTGAAAAGAATGAAAAGATCATTCGTGTTAGAAGTGATAGAGGTGGAGAATTCATAAATTCAAAATTCATTGATTTTTGCACTTCAAATGGCATTAAACATGAATTCTCGGCACCCTATACACCTCAGCAGAATGGTGTTGTTGAGCGCAAAAACAGGGTTGTACAAGAGATGGCGCGTGTGATGCTTCATAGCCGGAATTTACCGCTACATTTTTGGGCTGAAGCCGTGAACACCGCTGTCTATGTCATTAATAGAGTTTACTTGCGCCCAGGAACTTTAAATACACCATATGAGCTGTGGTTTAGTAGAAAACCGGATATCAAATACTTTCGTATCTTCGGGAGTCGATGTTACATTTTACGTGACCGTGAAAATCTTGGAAAGTTCGACTCTCGAAGTGATGAAGGGATCTTTTTGGGTTATTCTACGAATAGCAGAGCATATCGAGTATTTAACATTGAATCTAAGACGATCGTAGAATCTATAAATGTTAAAGTAGATGAAGCTTTTCACTTTGGATCTGGAAAATCTACCCTCGATATCTCTCTAGATGATGATTCTCCTGCTAGTGCATCTTCTCATGATAATACTTCCAATATTAATGATGCATCTAATGGCTCTTCTAGTTCATCTGATGTGCAGGAATCATCTCATGTATCTCCGAGTACTCCGTTTCAACAAACGTTACGAATCTCCAAGGATCATCCGGAATCGAACATCATTGGAGATCCACAAGAAGGAGTTAGAACTCGGAAGCAATTGGTTTGTGGATTCGCTTGCTACGTATCTTTAATCGAACCAAAGAACATAGATGAAGCTCTTCAGGATGACTACTGGATTAAAGCAATGCAGGAAGAGCTCCATCAATTTGAGCGAAACAAAGTCTGGGAATTAACGAAGCCTCCAAAGCAACATAATGTGATAGGTACCAAATGGATCTTCAAGAACAAGAAAAATAAGGATGGTACTATCATCAGGAACAAGGCACGATTAGTTGCTCAAGGTTATTCTCAAGTAGAAGGTATAGACTTTGACGAAACATTCGCCCCTGTAGCTAGACTCGAGTCCATTCGTATACTATTTGCTATTGCTTGTCATTTTAAAATCAAATTATTTCAAATGGACGTTAAGAGCGCATTTCTAAATGGTTTTTTAAATGAGGAAGTTTATGTGGCTCAACCGAAAGGTTTTGTAGATCATAAACAACCTAACCATGTTTTTCGTTTGAAAAAGGCTCTTTACGGTCTGAAACAAGCACCGCGAGCATGGTACGAAAGGTTAACAAAGCACCTTTTGGAGAAGGGCTATACTCGAGGGGGAGCTGATAGGACTCTCTTTGTGAAGCATTATCAAAGCAATTTCATTGTAGCACAAATCTATGTCGATGACATTGTATTTGGCGCAACAAGAGATAATGATGCTTCTAAATTCGCGGAGACCATGGAAAGCGAATTTGAGATGTCCATGATGGGCGAATTGACTTATTTTCTTGGATTGCAAATTAAACAAAATGATGAAGGTATTCACTTGAGTCAATCCAAGTATGCAATGGAGTTGGTCAAAAAGTTTGATCTAGAAAATTGTAAAGATTTTCCAACTCCAATGGGAACTAGCCACAAGGGACTTGGAAGTGAATCACATAGTGAGAATGTAGACGAGAAACTGTATAGAAGTATGATTGGAAGTCTACTTTACCTCACGGCTAGTCGCCCGGATATATCCTTTAGTGTTGGGATTTGCGCGAGATATCAATCTGCACCAAAGGAGGTTCACCTGAAAGCGGTGAAAAGGATCATCCGGTATATCAAAGGATCAATTAATTTTGGAATTTGGTATCCTATGGGAACAAGTTTGGATATTGTTGGAAACTCAGATGCCGATTGGGCAGGATCTGTGGATGATCAAAAAAGCACGAGTGGTGCATGCTTCTATCTTGGCCATTGCCTTGTTGCATGGCACAGTAAAAAGCAGAATTGCATAGCACTCTCGACTGCCGAAGCGGAATACATTTCAGCGGGTAGTTGTTCAACCCAACTCATTTGGATGAAAAGTGTGTTGAGCGACTTCCGGATTTCAGCATCTTCGGTAACAATTCTTTGTGACAACACAAGTGCAATTAACATTTCAAAAAACCCTGTGTTGCACTCTAGAACAAAACATATTGAACTTAGATATCATTTTCTTAGAGAGCTAGTTGAATCAAATACTCTTCAACTTTCATATATTTCAACTGAGGATCAATTGGCTGACTTTTTAACAAAACCTTTGGATCAAAAACGTTTTATTCATTTACGAAAAGCAATTGGAATGCTTTCCTTGAAATAAACTTCTTTTTGAAACCTTTGCTTAGGATAGGTTTTGTATTTGTTTTTGTTTTGTTCATTATCTATGTTTGTACATAGGACATTAATTGAGCATAGATCATAATTGACTTTAATTGCATCTTTTCGCACATTTAGAAATTTATTATGCTTTTGCCATCATAATATTTCACTGTTGCAATGATCATTTATGTTAATTAAATCATCTTCTGAGTGATCAAAGTCAATTTCTCTCTCTCAATGATCTCTTGGTATAGTCATTATCTTATTTGACTGTTTAGTCGAGTATGAAATCGAGATCAATTTTTGGTTGAATACTTTATATCTTAAATAATTGATAGCCTTTTGAGGGGGAGTCATAGAAAAAGTAAAATGCTCAAAAGATGTGGAAAGAGTTACATCCCAATGAGGAGTGTGAAAACTACCACCACATGGAGGAAAGAGCTACCACCTCGGTCGTCCGAGTATTGTGTGCAGCTACCACATGTATACCAAGCATGGTTGTTCAAATTTTGATTAAGTAAAATGCATGTTGAAATACTTGACTTCGTCAAATTTCAAGGTTGGTATAAGGTGGGTTTTTAAAGAAAGATGCTCAAAGAGCCACTCTCTCCAACAGATTGTCTAGATACATTATCTACTATATTTGGGATTTCAAACATCTATTGATCTTTGTATTTTATTTTCTTTACTGAATTGATGATTTGATAAAGGCATTACTCATAAGATCAAGTTAGATGTAATTGAAGGTGTTCAACTTTAAGGGATTTAATTCTTGTAAATTCTCGTTTCATTTTTGGATATTATTGATAGATTTGGCATAATCTAATTCTTGTTGTATGAAACGATGATTTTTGTTTAAGGTTGATACACATTTGTACATCTAATTCAAGTTAGATGTAATTGAAGGTGTTCAACTTTAAGGGATTTAATTCTTGTAAATTCTCGTTTCATTTTTGGATATTATTGATAGATTTGGCATAATCTAATTCTTGTTGTATGAAACGATGATTTTTGTTTAAGGTTGATACACATTTGTGCTTACAATCTTTTTCTGGTTTTTCTTGAATTTCTCCGAAATTTTCTAAAGAAAAAGTTGGAGCCGATCCGGATCGGGCAAGATGATCCGGATCCCGAACGCAGGTATTCTTCTGCGGGCTGACGATCCGGATTGGACCTGCCGATCCGGATCCCGAACGCAGTTTCTCACTACGGGCAGCCGATCCGGATCGCAATCATGAACTGATCCGGATCGCGGCTAGGGTTTTATAAAGAACAAAAGGGTTTTGATTTCTTTTACTCCAATCTGTTGTTCCAAAGTTTCCAGAGACTCTCTCTCTAGATTTCATCCTTCCTGGAAGCTTTCAAACTCAAGTTCTTCAACTCCAAGTAAGTTTTATTGATCAAAATCTCGGTTTTTCACCGTTTTTCTCTTTTCCTCCTCAAACGTGATGAATTTCTTGGATCAACTTTGTTTGTGGATGGTTTTTGATCAAATTTCTTTTGAAATAAGAACTCTGGGTAGATTAGTTTTGATTATATGCTAGGTATTCTCCTGATTAACGGATTTTTAGGCTTCGATTTCTAAAATTTCGGTTTTAGGGCATATAATAAGGATTTTCGAAAATCATGCAATTGATCTATTTTTAAAAGTCCTTTTGCAAAACTAATTTGATTCTTAGTCTCTCTACATGATTATGATTGTTTGGGTACAATTTTTCAAATTTTTGAAAATTAACAATTTTTCATGTGTTCTTGAGTCGGTCTTCACAGGATACATTTTCACTAGCAATCAAAATGGTGATCACTTGGATTATTTTCCTACTTGCTGCCATGGTACATGTCAAGGATACTGCCAAGCCTAAGAAGGCTAAGAAAGCAAAGAAGACTAAGGTTGATTCCGACACTGAATCAGAGACAGAATCGATCGACTGGGATAACATCGAAATCGAGCAAGCTGCTCCCATTGTCTCCAAAGGGAAAGCAACTGCTGAAGCGTCAAAACCTACTGCAGCTGAAAAAGGAAAAGCCCCTATGGAACCAAGTCCAATTGGAACAAAAAGAAAAACTGGTGCAAGAAAAAGAGGCAGTGCTCAGGGAATTACCATTGAGGAACCAGTTGCTAGGCAGCCTCCTCCACAAGACTTCATCAGCTCCGAAAGAATCAAGGATTTTGAGAAGAGGGAATGCATTGGCGAGAGACATGTCAATGTCAAACCAATGAAGGAACGATCTGTAGCTTTTGGGACTTTGTTTGACCAAGTTGGTCTTGCTCAAATTTGCAACTTCCCTGAGACTACTGGGTACTGTCCACATTCAGTTCGAATGTTTTATCAGAACGCTGCAAGTCTGATTGATCACGAGGATGGACGTCGAGAATTTCACACTTTGGTTAAAAATATCAAAATCAAAGTCACACCCCAGCTGATTGGAGTTGTGCTAGGTATGACAGCCAGAGCTGATGGACTCCATTACCTAAAAACTCAAAGCTTCAACGACAACTCCTGGAGAGCTGTAGTTAATGGAATTTGTCTTCCAAATACTCGGTCGACCGGAAATTCTGTTTTCTCTAAAGAGCTTCGACCAGAGTATCGGTATATAAACTTCATTGTCTGCTACAACATTCTTCCCAACATGAATACGAAGGTTCTTCGATGGGACAGAATGTTATACCTTTATCTCCTTGGAAACCCGGCCGCATTGATGGGAGCAAACTTGAATATTCCTTATCTCATTTGGTCAAGGATGGCGCGGTATGTGGAACACTCTCACCCCACAGAGAGACTACCCTACCCAATGATTATCATGCGCATGCTTAGAAAGTTTAAAGTCGATACAAGCGCGAGCTCATACATGTACAGTTTGGGCACCATTAATGAGACAACAATTGTGAAGTCCTTATCGACTAAACAAGATGAACCCTTAATACCTCCTCACCGACAACGAGCACAACAACAACGAGCGACAACCTCTGCACCGGCAGAAACTCCTCCTGTTCCACCAGCACAGCAGGCACCTCCATCCACTTCTGATGATGATGCGTCAGTGAGTTCAATCTTTAAGGAACAACAGCGACTCTCAAACGAGCAAGAGCGCATGGCTACTGATGTCGCTGAAATGAAAGAGGATATCAAAGAAGTTAAGAAGGAACAAGCTTCTATAAACAAACGGATCAAGAAAATGTTTCAGAAGCTTGGGTGTATCAGCTCCGACGACTCTGCATAAAGTTTTTCTTCTTTTCTCTAATCTTTCTTTTGCAGGTTTTTAAGTTTTTGTTCTTATTTAGTTCTCAGGAGTTTCTTTATTTTGTTCTATTTAACTCTCCTTAAAGTTTTTGTGATTTTGGCTTTGTTTGTGACAAAAAGGGGGAGAGAGTTTAGAGGGAACTTGAACAATGACAATGAACTTGAACAATGATGTGATGTGAACATCAAGGTAAGTGAACATCAAGGGAACTTGAACAATGAACTTGAACAATGATGATGTGAATGTGTGAACATCGAAGTAAGTAGAACTTCAACTTTTGGTTTTCATTTGTTTTGAATGCATGCCTCGACTAACTATTCGACTAACTATTTGGGCATGTAATATAACTAACAAGTTGATGTTGGACTAACATTTTATGATATTTGGTTTTTGATTGCATAGAAGATATGTTGGCTTTTGACTATGATTCTCTTACATATCTGAATTCTCAAATGTCATGATGATCAGATAAACTCTATCTCTGTACTAGGTTTTGTATGCTAAATATTCTTGAGGTATCTAACGATCTCTTTTTGTCAAGAATGATTTCCTTGTGCAGAGAGTACAGATGTCTAAGTCTAGAATCTGTTTTAGGAGTTTATCTCATGTTTTTAAATTTTTTGGATCTCCATTGTAAATTTTTGTTGTATGGTGATAGCAACAAAAATATCTTTTTGAATTTTCTTTAGTGGATCTGTGTTTTGTCACGAAACCGCCAAAGGGGGAGATTGTTACGGAATTTAAGTTGGCATAGTTTCGTGAAAGTCTCAAATCTTGAAGATTGAAGGTGAAGGAAGTTGGATCATTTAATTCAATCTCAAGAAAGAAGAATTCAAAAGGATCAGGTATGTTTAACTAAAGATTTTGTGTGATCCGAATACTTCTTGTAGTGTAGAAACACCTGGAAGAGTTTTTAATTGCTTAATTATCAAAAACTGGTGTTCGGACAAGTTCAGGATCCGGATCAGAGCCAGCGATCCGGATCCCGAAGGTTGTTGTTTCATACAATACTTCAATCCGGATCGCAGCATCTCACGATCCGGATCCCGAACGTTGAGTTTTCTGAATTGTATGAACGATCCGGATCAGACAATCCGATCCGGATCCCGAACGTGTGATTTTCTGGAAACCGTCTTTATTGCTACTGCAATCCGGATCGCCCAAATCCGATCCGGATCGCCGTCCGTCAAATTTCCAGAAATGTTAGGTTTTTGATTCTTATCTCCTTCCTAGGGTTTCTAACCTATAAATAGACCCTATGACTCTTTTTCTAGGGGGGAATCCAAGGAATCCACATAGCCGTCATTTTCATATATCATTTTATACGGCTCTAGATCCACATATAGAGAAAAAAGGAAATCATTGGAGAATACTCTATGTTTCTTCATCTATATTGATTAGTTTGATTCTAGGTTTTCATACTCACATCTTGAGTTGAATCAAACTAATGAATACTTAGATGGTATTTCCGATCTATCTTTGATCTAAGTATTCGGCGGATCATCACCACCAAAAACAATGATTTACCCCAAAAATCGGCGCGTGGATTCGCGTGTCCTTGTGGATTCAAGGTTCAACCGCTCTCGTGGATTCGGAGCGAGGCACGTTCGTGGATTCGAAGGGTGCTATTGGGTGAAGACCGTGGATTCTGTCGGACGTCGTGGATTCGACGTTGGACGCCGTGGATTCGGCGTTGGGCGCAGATCGTGGATTCGAGAAGCGTCGCGGAGCGAGCGGAGAAGATCCTCTAGGAGCGTATGGAAAAGGTTGAGTCGTAAGTGTGTACGGTAAATCACGTTGTACGTGTTTTAATTCTAGTGGATTTCTGCCGTGTTATCGGTCCCGTGGTTTTTTACTCCGGTGATGGAGTTTTCCACGTAAAAATCTTGCGTATTATTTTTATTTCCGCATTGGGTTTTTATCGCAATGATTTTTGAGTGTTTATACGTTTACACCTATTCACCCCCCTCTAGGTGTTTTTTTCCCTATTTAGATCCTTATTACATATAACCCAACATAACGGTAGCTTTATTTTGTACCAGGAGAGACTGTGGACTGTACTGGACCCGTTGGACGTGGAGTTGCTGTTTTTCTAGTATTATCAGCTGTAGGACTTTTAGCAGTTCCACTTTTCAGGTGGGTGGCTTTGTCTTCCAGATCTGCGAACTGCACATTAATTCTAGCTGTGTAGGAAGTTGTATCCACTACTATCTCCTGTATAGCATGTTAGAGAGTATTATTTGAGGTTCCTCATGTATACAATGGATCATGTGATCTTCTTATTTCCCACCACATAGTTGTTTATTGCTATATTTGGACTTGACCTAGCACCCCTGTCATATGCTGCATGTTCAACCAGACTAGTAGAAAACCCCAACTTGGGTTAGGTTATTTTATTGTTTTAGACACCACCACTGTTATTACTTGTTCATTCTGGACTTGTTCTGCCTCGCCCAGTTAGTGGGTCGAGGGGTCGGGTTATTGAGGGGTACTTTTACACTCGTGTCGGGGGACCGAGTGGAGTCAGATAGTGGGTTATTGATCAGAGTGTCTTTTGATTACTGTCTGAGGGACAGGGGGATCTCGGCTGTGTGGTTTTCCAGCCAGTGAGTGATACAGGGTTCTTTTGATTACAGCCGATCTTGTTGATCGTGGATTTGGATTATAACCTGCATGGGCCATATTGAGCTCGACATAGATGCGCAGATACTTTGCTCGTTGGGGTCGCGCCCCTCGAGTGCCACTCCGAAGCTAGGCGGGTTACTTGCTATCGCGACTTGTCGACACAGCCCCTCTGGCTGGCCAGTTTGGCAGTCACGGACGCCCTACGTAAGTCCGCTCCTCCGTGGACGTTCGGCAATAGGTAGGCGCAGGTTTGACTGGACCCGATGGGGCAGTCAGTGTAGATTGGGTGACTTGAGTTGTGAGTTAGTAGTGGTACTAGGCTTCTTTCTGTTTCACCCTTGAGCATCTAGATAGAGGCATAGTAGCTGTAGAGTTAGTTTTACCAGATTTTCTTTCCAGTATTGCATCTGTTACCTTATGCCTCTAGTAGACTTAGTGGGCAGACCGTCGGGCTTGTTGGCGGCACCCACTGAGAACTACTTTGGGATGTAGTTCTCACACCCGTCGTGGTGTCTTTTTCCCCAGGGACCGCTTCTTCTCTTCCTACTGCACCGGTTGCTGATCCACCTGATCGAGGTAAGGGAGTCGCGAGTTAGATCCCTACCAGATGTCGTCCTGAGAGTAGTTTGACCCCTCGTATGTTGAGAGTTTTTGTTGAGTGACCTTGTAGTGAGGATTGAGTTGTACTCTTCTTTATTTTGAGAGACTTATGTATTTATGGTGAGGACTTTGGTTGTATATTTCTAGAGTTGTATTTATTTCTTTCAGTATTTTTACTTTCCAGCTCTGATATATGTATAGTGTAGATGCTCTTTTGTA
Organism: Tillandsia leiboldiana; assembly: GCA_029204045.2. Taxonomy (NCBI): domain Eukaryota; kingdom Viridiplantae; phylum Streptophyta; class Magnoliopsida; order Poales; family Bromeliaceae; genus Tillandsia; species Tillandsia leiboldiana. The sequence goes on along the minus strand of JAQNDB010000164.1, from coordinate 27,504 downwards.
GGTTAGACGCTACGTTCATACGGGGCTTCCCGTATGGGCGGCGGATCTGTTGGCGAGTCCGGGTCGCAGTTTCGACCCGGGGCGTGACAGATTAGAGTAGTATCAGAGCCTAGGTTGTAGGTCAGTGAGGACTTAGAAACCCTAGGCTTGTGGTTGGACCCTAGGATGACTTACGTGAGAGCCGTCATCTTGTTGCGAAAGTCTTGATTGGGTTCTAAACTCTCCCTGTGGAAGGGGTGAGAGATTGACATATCTTCCTTCGGTGGCGACTATGTTGGCTGCAGACAACATAGTGCTATGGGAAAGGGGGATATGCCTGTTGACTTTCGCGAGATTGGGTCGAGTTTGTTCGGAGGTTCTGACTGTTCTTCTCTTTCTCCTCAGGGGAGTGATGCCTCCGCGACGCGGGATGTCTACGCGTTCGCAGCCTTCTCCCTCGGTGCCCGAGCAGGAGGACTCAGGACAGGGACATCAGGATGAGGTACAGGAGCTCCGTGCCCAGATGGCACAGATGTCTGAGGTTGTTCAGCGTCAGGAGGAGGCTTCTCGCCGTAAGGAGGAGGCCTTGGGGCGGATGATGGTTCTGTTAGAGCAGAGGTCGCAGCCAGCGGTAGCACCCCATGATAGTTCGCCTGTGCTTTCTTCTCCAGCTGCGGCGCCCCCTATTACTCCTCCAGTACCGGCAGTTCCTGTTGAGCCGGTTCTTTGCAGACCACCGTCTGGGTCGACGGGACCTCTGACTTCAGCTGAGCAGCGAGTGGTGGTGGATCTGTTGATGAGGTTTCGCCAGTTCGATCCACCCCGATTTTCTGGTATGGGAGCTGAGCCGTGGGAGGCCGAGTCTTGGATCACGGCCATGGAGCATCATTTTGAGAGTTTATTCATTGAGGATCGCTTCCGGGTTCTCTTGGCTACACATTTCTTGGAGAGCAACGCAAAGGCTTGGTGGCGGCGTGTGCGACCGGCTGGGCCGCCGGGGACGCAGCTTCTTACTTGGACTGAGTTCCGCAGTCTTCTCCTTGGAGCCTGTTTCCCTGAGAGTGTCCGTCAGAGATTGGAGGAGCAGTTGAGGAGTCTCCGCCAGGGAGATCGGCCCGTGCACGTGTACATAGCTGAATTCAATCAGTTGTTGGCTAGTATGCCTCACGTGGCCAGGGATGAGGCTCATCAGATTTATATGTTCGAGCGAGGATTGCGCCGGGATATTTATCAGCTTGTTCGCTCCCGCAGACTGCAGACTTTGGAGGACTCCATGGAGCAGGCATTATATGTTGAGTCAGGAGAAACAGTGATGGCAGAGGTGGCGCCAGCCCCTGTAGTGACTCCAGGGGCGAAGCGCCCGGCACCGTTGGATGAGGGGCAGTCGAGCCGACAGGGACCCCCGAGACCTCCACGACGTCATCCTCAGGGTCGTGGGTATCAGGGGCACCAGAGACCAGGAGCACCCCGTCCGTGGCAGCAGCAGCGTCGACCACCTCGGCAGCAGCAGTCCCAGCAGCAGTCTCAGCAGCAGCAGCAGCCACGGCGACAGCCACGGCCAGACCGTTGTGTGATTTGTGGAGGGCCGCACTTATCGACGCAGTGTTCCCAGAGTCAGGGTCGTTGCTTCCGTTGTGGACAGACTGGTCATTTACAGAGGTGGTGCCCCAGAGCAGGTCCTCCAGCTACTTCCTCAGCTTCGGGACCCACTGTTCCGTATCAGTCGGCAGGGCCTTCGGTGGCCTATGGTAGGCCTGATCATGCTTCATCCTCCTCACGACAGCCAGATCGACGACCACCAGCACCGAGCGAGCGGGTTTATGCAGCGCAGGTAGAGAACGCTACAGCCGCTGACCATGTCGTCGCAGGTATTATTTTGATTTCCGCAGTACATTCTCGAGCTCTTTTTGATACTGGCGCATCGCATTCATTTATTAGTAGAGCTTTTGCATCCCTACATGGTATAGAGGTAGTTTCATTATCGCATGCATTAGAGGTTCAGATTCCAAACCATGTCTTGCATGTCGAGGAGTATTGTAGGGATTGCCCCGTACAGTTAGGACCCTGGATCCTGCCTGCAGACTTGCTCGTCTTGCGGCAGCTCCGGGATTTCGACGTTGTACTTGGCATGGATTGACTATCTCAGTACTGCGCCACCATAGACTGCAGAGAGAGGACGGTGACTCTTCGTGAGCCAGGACAGGAGGAGTTCATTTTTAGAGGCTATCAGAGTACCTTGTTTGCGATGACTATCTCATCAACAGCTCGGCCGATGATGAGTAGGGGCTGCATCGCTTTCCTAGCGACGGTTGTAGAGGTGCCTACGGCGGCACTGGGACTCGAGGATATCCCTATTGTCCGCGAGTTCCCAGATGTGTTTCCCCCTGAGCTGACGACTCTGCCGCCGGAGAGGGAGATTGAGTTTGTGATTGATGTGGTTCCAGGGACCGCACCAATCTCGAAGGCACCTTATAGGATGGCACCGACCGAGCTGAGGGAGTTGAAAGCCCAATTCCAGGACTTGATGGATGTGGGTTTTGTAAGGCCCAGTGTATCTCCGTGGGGAGCGCCGGTTTTATTTGTGAATAAGAAGGATGGATCACTTCGTTTGTGTGTGGACTACAGGGAGCTGAATAAAGTGACCATCCGGAATAAGTACCCCCTACCACGGATTGATGATCTGTTTGATCAGTTGCAGGGAGCGTCTGTATTTTCGAAGATTAATCTTCAGTCAGGTTACCACCAGCTAAGGGTGAGGGCCGCGGACATTTCCAAAACGGCTCTTAGAACCCGGTACGGGCATTATGAGTTTACGGTTATGCCTTTTGGTTTAACAAATGCCCCAGCTGCATTTATGGATATGATGAACCGGGTATTTCAGCCGTACTTGGATCGGTTTGTCGTCGTATTCATTGACGACATCTTGATTTACTCCCGAAGTGATATGGAGCATGAGGAGCACTTGAGGATAGTGCTACAGCTTCTGCGAGAGAAGAAGTTGTATGCCAAGCTTAAAAAGTGTGACTTTTGGCTTCGGGAGGTTGCTTTTCTAGGCCACGTTATATCAGCCGCAGGAGTGGCAGTGGACCCGACGAAGATTGATGCAGTTCGGGATTGGTCTAGACCGACGACGGTTACTGAGGTCCGTAGCTTTTTGGGTTTAGCAGGTTATTACCGTCGGTTTGTAGAGGGCTTTGCGAAGCTCTCTACTCCCCTGACCAGCTTGACTAGAAAGGGGGTAAAGTTTGTTTGGTCTGAGCGGTGCCAGGAGAGTTTTGAGGAACTAAAAAGGAGATTGATCTCGGCACCAGTTCTAGCACTACCAGTGATGGGCGATGAATACGTGATTTATAGTGACGCCTCTCACAGCGGCTTGGGTTGTGTCTTGATGCAGCATGGTAGGGTAATTGCTTATGCTTCACGGCAATTAAAGGATTATGAGAAGAATTACCCTACTCATGATTTGGAGCTTGCAGCTGTGGTGTTCGCACTGAAGTTATGGCGGCATTATCTTTACGGGGAGCACTGCGAGATTTACACGGATCATAAGAGCTTAAAGTACTTATTTACTCAAAAGGAGTTAAACTTGAGGCAACGCCGGTGGTTGGAGCTATTAAAGGACTATGATGTGAGCATCCTTTATCATCCCGGCAAGGCCAATGTAGTAGCAGATGCTTTGAGTAGGAGGTCAGCGCAGAGCTTGAGCATGCTGATCACTCAGCAGCCACCGCTTGTTGAGCAGTTGATGCGTCTTCAGATTGAGATTGTATCCCCTGGGGTCTCTGCTAGACTCATGTCCATGGTCTTGCAGCCCACTCTGTTGGACAGGATTAGGGAGACACAGAGTGAGGACCCCCACTTGACGAGGACTAGATCGCAGATTCAAGCTGATCAGATAGGGGATTTTGCAGTGGATAGCTCGGGAGTACTGCGGTACAGGGACCGAGTGTGTGTGCCTATGGACCCTGCGCTCAGAGACCAGATTTTGAGGGAGGCCCATTATACGCCTTATACCATTCATCCTGGTGGTACTACGATGTATAAGGACCTCAAGGCACACTTTTGGTGGCCCAGAATGAAGCGGGATATTGGAAGATTTGTGGCTCATTGTTTAACTTGTCAGCAAGTGAAGGCAGAGCACCGGGTTCCTGCTGGCAAGTTACAGAGTCTTCCAATTCCCGAGTGGAAGTGGTACCACATCACCATGGACTTCGTCACTGGACTGCCGAGGGCGCAGAGTGGGGCCGACGCTATTTGGGTTATCGTGGATAGACTCACCAAGTCTGCACACTTCTTGCCTGTACAGATGACTTGGTCGTTAGAGCATCTGGCACAGTTATATTTGGATGAGGTGGTGAGGCTTCACGGTGTACCCGCCTCGATTGTATCAGATAGGGACCCGAGGTTTGTGTCGCATTTTTGGAGGAGTCTACAGTCATCTTTGGGGACCCAGCTCCGATTTAGCACAGCATTTCACGCACAGACCGATGGACAGTCTGAGCGCACCATACAGACCTTGGAGGATATGCTTAGAGCGTGCGTTATGGATTTTGGAGGAGGGTGGTATCGGCACTTAGCATTGATTGAGTTTGCGTACAACAACAGCTATCAAGCGAGCATACAGATGGCTCCGTTTGAGGTGTTGTATGGACACAAGTGTCGGTCATCCTTATATTGGAGTGACGTGGGTGAGAGGAGGACTTTGGGACCGGATTTATTATTGGAGGCAGAGGAGAAAGTCAGATTAGTTCGCCGACAACTTGAGGTAGCCCAGAGTCGACAGAGGAGCTACGATGATACTCGGCGACGAGACCTAGAGTTTCAGGTTGGTGATCATGTCTTTTTGAAGGTCTCGCCGTCGAAAGGGGTCAGGAGATTTGGAGTTCGGGGAAAGCTCAGTCCCCGCTTTATTGGACCCTTCGAGGTTTTGGAGAGGATTGGCCCTGTGGCTTATAGAGTTGCCCTTCCACCACGCTTGGCCGGAGTTCATGATGTATTCCACGTCACGGCTCTGAGGAGATATGTCTTCGACCCTTCGCATGTGATCGACTTCACTTCTTTAGAGATTAGCGAGGATCTTGGTTATGAGGAGCGCCCGTTGCGAATTCTGGCTCGTGAGGTGAGGGAATTGCGCAACCGGGCCATTCCGTATGTGAAGATCCTGTGGAGCAATCACGGGGAGCGGGAGGCTACTTGGGAGCTGGAGACGGTGATGCGGGACACCTACCCTTTTCTGTTCGAGACTCCTGTTTGAGGTACGCCTGTTTGTTTTCTTCTTATTTCGGGGACGAAACTCCCTTTTAGTGGGGGAGGATGTGGTGGCCCTAAATCCCATGCAGTTTTCCTGGTGAATCCACAGTTTAGAACACCTATTATTGGTGTATCAGGCCCATAGTGCATCAAGGAGATGCCACAGATGGACCCTGTGAGATATCTTTTATTGTGTTGGCCTTCGGCTGCGTTTGCCGAAAATTTTAATGGGTTTTTGGCCAAATAGAGGTTGGAATTGGATTCAGCACGAAAAAACACATGAAAACAGCTATTTGCTTGTTAAATTTGGAGTCCGGATGACCAAAAACGGGCTACCGGAAGTTTTGGGAGAAAACTGGTGCATGGGGGTGACCGTGGACCGGCCGGAGCCACGTGGCGGCCTGTCATTGGGCTGGCTCACACCGCTCGGTCCACAGGGAAAGCGCGCTGGTGCATGGACAGCGGGGCGGGCCACGTGGCGTTCCCGGATTGTCGGGTGCGCGCGTCGCGGTTCAGGGGAAAAGGCGCTGCATGGTGGACCGGGAGCACGACGCGTGGCAGCCTGGTATTGGCGGGCTCACGTGATCGCGGTCTACTGGTCCAGCGGGGGTGCACGGGGCAGCAGTGCGGCCGACATGTGGCACCCCGCACTCGAGTGCGCCACGCGTCAGCCTGCGATCGCTCCGCCCCACCTACCCCACCGCCCGCGGGAGAGGCGACGTGGCGCGCTGCGACGGGCCTTGCACAGCTGTTTGCTGTTACGGGGCTACGTGGCGGCTCCACAGAGTTTCGGGTGCATCGTACGAGGCAGCGTCCGACCCTCCTAGCGGATTCGGGCGCCCGAAAGTTGGGCCCGAATCTGCCAAAAGCCCATTAGGGGATTTGGGCTATAAATAGGGCCTTGGAGTGGGCTTTTCTCCTCTTTTTGGACCCCTTTTCCCTGAGAGTTCTTCAGGTGAATTTTTCCTCTCATCTAGCAGCATCGCTTGGAGGACTTTGGAGATTTTTGGAGATCATCTTTTCGACTTCATCTGCGACGCGGCGCACAGTGACGCTTATACTTCGACGACCCATTTCGTCGCATTTTAGTGCGCAGACTGCTCCGACTCACTCCGATCTCCGTTTTTAGCGATTCTCATGCCGTCAGACTCACGACTGGTAGGACTACAACTTTGATGTTCAGAGTTTTCTCGTTTTCCTTGCGGATTTTGGAGGTTTTTGAGCTTTCCTTTGCCCCTTTTCTTTGCGGATTTTGTGGACAGCACTGCGGAGTTTTAGCTGTAACTTTGCGCACAGGCATTGGATCGAGGTGATTCAAAAGGCAAATTTCATATACTTCTCGCAAGGAATCTCATGGATTTTTCTCAGAATTTTCTGATGTTGCTTCGAAGGTGGGAATATTTCTTCTTTCCGAAGTCTTATCTGTGGAATTTTGTATAGTTGTGAATGGGGTGTTTCCCTTGCCGGATTTATATCTCAGCGTAGAAAACTCGGAATTGGACGTGCAGGTATTCGTTTCGAAGCTATCGACGCATAGATCGCAGGGATATTTTATTTGTATTTTTCAGAGGAATGTCAGTAGGTGATTTAACTGCATCTTCGCAGCTGAAATTACAGTGTATTATTTCTGGCAGATTTGGGGATTTAAGTGTAACGGTAGCTTTATTTTGTACCAGGAGAGACTGTGGACTGTACTGGACCCGTTGGACGTGGAGTTGCTGTTTTTCTGGTATTATCAGCTGTAGGACTTTTAGCAGTTCCACTTTTCAGGTGGGTGGCTTTGTCTTCCAGATCTGCGAACTGCACATTAATTCTAGCTGTGTAGGAAGTTGCATCCACTACTATCTCCTGTATAGCATGTTAGAGAGTATTATTTGAGGTTCCTCATGTATACAATGGATCATGTGATCTTCTTATTTCCCACCACATAGTTGTTTATTGCTATCTTTGGACTTGACCTAGCACCCCTGTCATATGCTGCATGTTCAACCAGACTAGTAGAAAATCCCAACTTGGGTTAGGTTATTTTATTGTTTTAGACACCTCCACTGTTATTACTTGTTCATTCTGGACTTGTTCTGCCTCGCCCAGTTAGTGGGTCGAGGGGTCGGGTTATTGTGGGGTACTTTTACACTCGTGTCGGGGGACCGAGTGGAGTCAGATAGTGGGTTATTGATCAGAGTGTCTTTTGATTACTGTCTGAGGGACAGGGGGGTCTCGGCTGTGTGGTTTTCCAGCCAGTGAGTGAGACAGGGTTCTTTTGATTACAGCCGATCTTGTTGATCATGGATTTGGATTATAGCCTGCATGGGCCATATTGAGCTCGACAGAGATGCGCAGATACTTTGCTCGTTGGGGTCGCGCCCCTCGAGTGCCCCTCCGGAGCTAGGCGGGTTACTTGCTATCGCGACTTGTCGACACAGTCCCTCTGGCTGGCCAGTTTGGCGGTCACGGACGCCCTACGTAAGTCCGCTCCTCCGTGGACGTTCGGCAGTAGGTAGGCGCAGGTTTGACTAGACCCGATGGGGCCGTCAGTGTAGATTGGGTGACTTGAGTTGTGAGTTAGTAGTGGTACCAGGCTTCTTTCTGTTTCACCCTTGAGCATCTAGATAGAGGCATAGTAGCTGTAGAGTTAGTTTTACCAGCTTTTCTTTCCAGTATTGCATCTGTTACCTTATGCCTCTAGTATGTTGGTTTTTAAGGATCCACAAGGATCTACATAGGTACTATCAAACAACTAGAGGGGGGGTGAATAGCTGTAATACTTATAAAACCAATCTCAGTGCAAAATAAAAACCAATGCGGAAATAGAAAACAGCACACCGAGATATACGTGGAAACTCCAATCCAGGAGAAAAACCACGGGACCAACACGCAATAACAATCCACTAAGAATAGAAGAATAACAAGGTGATTACCGACTGCACGGACTCAAACCCCTCCTTCAGCTTCTTCGGACCTTGCGCTCACCGATCGGACGTCCACGCAGTAACAATCCACTAAGAAAAGAAGAATAACAAGGTGATTACCGTCTCCACGGATTCAACCCCTCCTTCAACTTCTTTGGACCTTGCGCTCCACCGATTGCACGTCCACTGCACACGTTCGAATCCACGAACGCCACTCGAATCCACGAGCACACGTTTCGAATCCACGAAACGCCTTCAACACATCGAATCCACGATGCTACGTCGAATCCACAACGCAAATAGCCGATAAAGAATATAGGCTCCGATGGTGATCCTTTGCTTAGATTCTCATTGAGGAACCGTAGAAGAAATCTCTAAGCAAAGACTAGATCAATTCGACAAAAGATAGATCTTGGAAGAACCGTCGAATTGATCTAAAAGAGGCGAAAGAGAAGAACGGTAAAAACCATCCTCTAGGGTTGCTCTCGAGTATTTCTGAATTGATCGGTAAGTATCGAGAAACCCTAAGTGTCTATTTATAACCCTTGGAAAAAGATAAAAGTCGGTTTAGTAATTTTATCCCGATAGGGCATTGTGTACCGGTACCAAATAACGTGTTCCGGTACGCAATGGTGCAAACACAGATTTTTCTATTGTGTTCCGGTACGCGAGTCTGTGTTCCGGTACGCAATGCAATTTACAGAAAATTCTGTGTCGGGTTTGAGGAACTCAAAGTGTGGTTCCGGTACGCAATGTAAAAACTGATTTTTCTAAGATAAGCTTTATCCAAATCAAACCTAGTACCGGAATCCAAACTTAAGAAAGGTTGTAAGTTAAAACCAAGTTCCTAAAACCAAGTCTAAACCGGGTTTCAATCATTTCCAGATTCCAATGATTATAAATGAACTTAAATCACCATGGTTTGCTTAAACATACCTGAGTGTTATCTTGAGCTCATGTTGAATCTTCAATGAGTCTTCGAAAGCCGATTTGACAATTTGTTCCCTTTAAGACTCCGACTCAACTCACGAAATATGCCAACACAAAATGCCGTAACAATCTCCCCCTTTGGCAATTTCGTGACAAAACCCAAAAATACATAAAGCCGCTCAAGTCACTCATCTTAAACCAAAAAATCGAAACTCAATGTTATCACCAAAACATTGATTTTCTTTGCATGAAAGATCCAATAAATACAAATTACATTTGAACCAAACAGTCCTAGAACATACTCTATGACTTAGGACTTGGAGTCTTAAAGTGATGTAATTCCTGCAAAACAAAACTCCAGACAAAATCAAACATTAGTCGTTAGAAATTAAAATTCTACATTTGATTCGTCTTCCTTTTGGTTCTTTTGTTTTTCCAGCTCTTTTGTTTTGTAGCTCTTTCAATCTTTTCTTTATCTCCCCCTATCTTGAGCATCCATGAGCATCCATGTTCTCCATGTTCTCTGTGACACCCCCGGAATTTGGATTAGTCCTCTATATAAATGATATAATAGGACTAAATCTCTTAACCCGGCTATAGCATTTTGGATGGTAGCAAGATCCAAGAGGAACATGAGAGTTAAGCGTGCTAGAGCTAGAGTAGTTCTAGGATGGGTGACCCCCTGGGAAGTGGGGCGTCACAGTTGGTATCAGAGCCATTCACCAGCCGGAAATGTGAGATGAGTCTCGGCTGAGCCAGGGTTATATAGCGGGTAAAGCGAGGCTCCCCGGCTAATGACCGTTGTGAGTGGAGTGCAGCTCCTCACAAGGTCGGCTAAGGCTAGCGAGACGAGTCTCACATTGCCTGGTGCTTGTGAGTGTGCTTGAGCCTGACGTGGACGTCAGGGCTTAAAGGGGGGAAGAATGTGACACCCCCGGAATTTGGATTAGTCCTCTATATAAATGATATAATAGGACTAAATCTCTTAACCCGGCTATAGCATTTTGGATGGTAGCAAGATCCAAGAGGAACATGAGAGTTAAGCGTGCTAGAGCTAGAGTAGTTCTAGGATGGGTGACCCCCTGGGAAGTGGGGCGTCACATTCTCCCCCTGTCTTGAGCATCTATGTTCTCCCCCTTTGTGATGCAATCATTATTTTCTGTCTCCCCCTTTTTATGATATGTCCATCATTTCCATCATTTCCGTTCTCCCCCTTTTTGTCACAAATTGTCAAACAGTTAATATAAACAAAAGGTAAAAATACTAGGAGGATAAGTTCTTAGTTACAAGACGATTAGAGTTCTTGTTCATCACAAAGTGAAAAGAAAATGAAAACCAAAAACAAGAAGGAAAAGAAGTCACTCATCCTCATTTGAATCATCATTATCATCATGCGATATTGGTCCATGCGATGTACTCGGTGCAGTTGCTCCAGTGACCACATCATCATGTTTGCACCCAAGGATATCGAAGATTTTCTTTAAACCATCCTCAAGTTTCTTGAAGCCTTGCTCCATCCTTTGCTCCATCCTATGCTTTAATGAACGAACATCCCGATGCAAGGATTGAAGAGTTACGACCTCATCTGGTTCAGGAGATTCTTGACGAGGTGGTGCACTCACTGTCGCTTCACTTACATAACCTTTTGTATGCCCAAATGTCTTCAAAGTGCTAATTGACTTGGCTAAAATGATTCCATCAATTGCCCCCAAGCCATAATCAAATTTGGCACAAGAAATGTCCACTCCGTGATCTTCCAGAATACTAGTAATCAAGATTGGATACGGTAGAAGGTCACGTTGCCTTGATCCTTCAATGACATGTACCATCTACTGCCAAATGAGAAATGGAATGTTGGTGTTAATTCCATTTGCACTTTCCGGGTGACCGAGGAAAAAGAGAAGTAACAATCGATCCCATCGAATCCTTTTGGTCCCCAGTGTGGGCAATAGGTTGTAGCATACAATTAAGGACAAAATATGATACTCTAGTTTTAGGTCCTTTGATTCAACATATGATCTGTTCGTGTGCGTCCCTGTCTTGCAAATAGAGTCCACAACCATATCCCAATGGGTATCATGTTGGAAATTACCATCAGTGTAATAAAGACCAGTAGTGTCAACAGCTAATCCAAGGTTTACACCAATTACTGCTGGAGTAATGTCAAACTTGACGTCTCTAACTGTTGTTTCAAAGACGAAGGCTCCGGTGTCATGATCTTTTTGAAGTATGTTACCTCGCATGTAGAACTCCCTGATGATCTCCACACAAAAACCCATCTTAGGTTGAACTCTGCCAATTGGCCGAATATGGCTTCGTTCCAAAAGCCTTGCAAAGTCTGGCACCTCACGACATAGCTCGTTAAAGTTCACGTGTCGCTCTCCAATGCATGTGCGGTTCGCAAATCTGTCACGGCGTTTTGCACTCACATGCGGTTCACTTTCATCAACATTTGATCTCCGTTGAGAGCGCTCGCGAATTACCGGTCCACCGGTACTTCTACGCGGAGGAGAATCCGCACCCTTCTTTTTCCTTGGAGCCAAAGGTGCTTTTCCCTTTCCTTGAACTGATTCCTCTTCATATTCTGAGGAATGTTCAGATTCTGAGCTAGTTGAATCCTCGTTGCGTGATCGTTTGGTAGCCTTTTTCTTTCCAGAACCGCGACTACGTCCACTTCCAGTGGCCATCAAAATCACTAGTGCAAGAAGCCATGAAAATGCCATTTCCTACAAAGAACACAATGCACTATGATTTGATCTTATAGGAAGGTGTAAACATGTCTAAGAAACATTCTAAACATGTCACAATTGATGATTCATCATTTAAAATTCATTTATATTAAAAGCCCTAATTCTCAATTTCTTTTATGCTAAGAACATATGAAAATGTTAGATTCAATCAAATAAGCATGGAAACATGAATCTAATTAGATAGAAAGCAACCATATATGTTCTAAACATGAATTAAGGGTAATTTATGCAAGAGATTTCAATTAAAATAAGGATCTACTCAAAAATCCCTAAATAAAACATCAAAACCTAAAAACTAGGGTTTTGAAGTTAAAGAAAGCAAGATTAATGTAGAAACTTACAAATGAGAGCAACAAATCACTTGATCTTGAAGAGAAAACCCTTAGAGATGTTTTAGAGAGAGAGAGGAAGGGTTTTGAAGTGGGAGAGATGAGTTAAAAAAACTTGGAGTTTCGGAATCTAAAGAATTCCAGATCGCGTACCGGTACAAGAAGTCGCGTACAGGTACGTAGTGTAAAAACCGAAAAACCTTCGTTCGGGATTCGGATTGACAAGCAGTGGGTGATCCGCATCCGCAAAGTAGTTCCGGTACCAAAAATGTAGTACCGGTACGCAAGTGAAAAACCAGAAAAAATCACATTCGGGATCCGGATTGGATTTTCTAATCCGGATTGGATTTTCAGGTACTAAAAAGCAGGTACCGGAACAACAGAGCCAAAGAGCAAAAATTTCTTGAAACAAATCCAAATTTTGAAATCTTTTCAAATACCGATTTGTATACCATCAAGAAATCTATTTAAGTTCTTTGAAAAACAATGAATTCACATAGATGTCATTCAATCCAATTAATTATAAAAATTAAAAAGATTTACTCCAAAATCATGAAACATAAAGGTAAAACGTTATAAACCGTTTTTCATGTTATATTCATCAAACACAAGTCATCAAAAATAATCTTGAGATCCAAACTCTATCAAGATGTAACGGATTTACAAAGATGACTTACGGAGATTTCCAAGTGACATCAATCTTGAATTCTACCCTTTCAAATTGAGATAATCACTAAAATACCTAAGGGTGGCTCTTTAAGCATCTTTCAACTATCCCACCTTATACCAACCAGGAGACAGTTCAAAATAAGAACTTTGAATTTAAATCTCCGAATGCTTCAACTAAACAAAATTTCATAAATATTTTTCAAGCAACCATAACATGTGGTAGCTTCACACACTGTAAGACCTGGCTTTTCCGTGACCCTTCCCGTTACCCCTTTTTCTTACAACTGCCGACTGTGGGACAATTTTTGGTGTTTTTCCGGAAAGTCCGTCGGGGCTCGCGGACATTTTTAGGCGGAAGGGTTCGCGAAATGGAGAACGGGGACGCGATCGGTTTCAGATTCCGACTCCCGGTTCTCCCAGAATAAAATTCTGAAGTTCAGACCCCCCTTGGGCGCCCCGGGATCCATGCGGACGATCGGCACGTTTCTCGGGTTAATTCTAGCCGCCGGATTGGTTCCTAATATTTATTTATTTTTCCTTTGAGGAACCTAGGGTTTTAGGGCTTCCCGCTTAGGTACCTTCGTTCGGCGGCTAGGGTTTCTCTTTTTAAGAGACACTACGAGAGGGAAATAGAAAAAAAGACGGGGACCCAACCTTTTTCCGCTCTTGTTACGACCGATGGCGAGGCTTACGGGAGAATGACGGAGGTTTCTTGCTCGCGGGATCAACCGGGCAACGATAGGACGATCCTCTTCTTCTCTTTTCCGGCGGATCGAAGGTGAGTTTTTCCATTAGGTTTTGGTTAGGCGTTTCGGGGTGGAGTTTTCGCGCGGAGCGACGCCGCCGCCGCCGGCGCCGCCGCCGCCGTCGCCGCCGGGCCGACCACGGGCGGGGCGACGCGCGGCAGGGGCGTCGCGCGGGCACCACCCGCAGGCGAGCACCGCGCGGCGCTTGGCCGCGCGGGGCCGCCCGCAGGCGGGGCGGCCGCGCGGGCTAGGGCCGCGCGGGGCCGCCCCCGCACCGCGGGCAACGCACCCGCGCGGCGCTTGGCCGCGCGGGGCCGTCCGCAGGAGGGGCGCCCGCGCGGCTGGTGCCGCGCGGGGTCGCCCCGCACCGCGGGCGGCGCGCCCGTGCGGCGCTTGGCCGCGCGGGGCCGCCCGCAAGAGGGGCGCCCGCGCAGGCTGGTGCCGCGCGGGGTCGCCCCGCACCGCGGGCGGCGCGCACGTGCGGCGCTCGGCCGCGCGGGGCCGCCGCAGGAGGGCCGCCCGCGCCGGCTGGTGCCGCGCGGGGTCGCCCCGCACCGCGGGCAGCGCGCCCGCGCGGCGCTCGGCCGCACGGGGCCGCCCGCAGGAGGGGCGCCCGCGCGGGCTGGTGCCACGCGGGGTCGCCCCGCACCGCGGGGTCGCCCGCAGGAGGGGCGCCAGCAGGAGGGGCGCCCACGCGGGCTGGTGCCGCGCGGGGTCGCCCTGCACCGCGGGCAGTGCCCAGGCGGAGTGTGCGCCGCACGGGCTGGTGCCGTGCGGGGAACTCCGCCGCACGTTGTTGGGAGTCGGTGTGAGTTTCGGATCCTTAGTCTTGACTTGCCTATGTTCCTTCAGGAGCGCAGGACGTTGTTGGCGACTGACACACGATCACGGACGTACCGAACACCGGACGACACACACAAGGTGGGTACTTTCGCCAAGGTTAATTGTGTAAGGGTGGACATGAGCAAAGGTGTTTTCTCATAAGTTAATTCTCATGAGCAAAGGTGTTTTCTCTTTAAGTTACTCTTCGTGAGCAAAGGTGTTTTCTCTTTAAGTTAATTCTCATGAACAAAGGTGTTTTCTCTTTAAGTTACTCTTCGTGAGCAAAGGTGTTTTCTCTTTAAGTTATTCTCCGTGAGCAAAGGTGTTTTCCCTTCTAGCTATCCTTATGAGCAATGCTGACCCCGATTTTTACTTCATTCGATTTATCATCTGAGGCTCAAGTTTTGCTACACGCACACCAGCGGTTTGGCCACCGCAAGGGTGTGCTTTTCCAGAAAAGTGGTACGTTGACCCGTGTACCCCACGCGACGGTGGCGTTAGGAATGGGGGCCCTCATGGGTGGAGGGTGTGAGTGGTGACGCCGAGGTTGGTGCTCGGCGGCCGAGGCAGGTGCTGGGCAGAGAGGGGGCACCGGGGTAGGGGCCCGGTGCGGTGTCCGGGGAGGGTGCCCGGTTTATGTTTGGTGCAGGTCATGATCGTTGTTGACGGTGTATGAGGGGTGATGGTTGCTCTGATTACAGTGGTTTGCTTTATTATAGCTTTCTTGCTCATTATGTTTATTCTAGTCACTGACTTCCCACTCCGTGACAGGTTCGTCCAGGGGCGAGTGCTAGGGCACCGGTGAGGCCGCGAGAGTGTTGTTCTGGCTTTTAGTGACTTCAGATACTGTGACTTTCCTTTCCTTTTTCTTTTATTACTCATGCTAGCTAGTTGTGGATTGCGACACCCCCGTGGGGTCGAAGTGGATGTTGCCTTTTCCCTTTTTGAATAAACGAATGATTGTTGCATTCTTTCTTACTTGGCCGTTTTAAACAATGAAAAGCAAAGAAAACCGTTTGCGAAAACTACTTTTAAAACGTGGGTGTCATGTGGGCACCGACTTTTACAAACCTTGTGGGATTTATGTGTTTGCGAACTGTTTTCACAAAGATCGGCATCGGGTGGGTGCCGTTTTCAAACCCCTGTGGATTTATGTGGCTTTCAAACGGTCTTTCATAAAACGATGGCATCGTGTGGATGCCGTTTTCAAAACCTTGTGATTATTTATCCTTTCAAAACATCGGCCTCTATGTTCTAAGTGAATATTAGAATATCACGTGAGTTGTTTGGTTGTATGTGAACGAGACCCCAACTGAGGTGGTTAGAGATTGTATGTGCTACGCCTTGTGAGACATTTGTATGTGAGACGCCGTGCATATACAAAGGAGACTCTGCCCGTTTGCAGAGTGAATTTGTGTATGCGGCGGGTCTGGACACGCACCGGGGAGCGTTGGTTTACAAAAAAAAATATATGGCTGAATCAGGAGCATCGGTGGCTCTTCTTCCGCGCGATTCGAGCCCCCGGGGCATGACAGATTAAGATGGTATCAGAGCGGTAAACTTTAACCACAACAGTCGGGGCCTAACATCCACGGGGCGCAATACTCTGGCTACTAAGTAATAAAGTGAACACGGGATAAATAAATCGAACCCGAGTGTGCGTGGGGGAGGGTAGAGATTAAGTAGAACCCTTGGGAGCCAGGTTACCTTGTCAGTTTAAGTCTCTATGTTTGGTGACGATCGGTATGCTTTTATTATGTACGCAGATAGCAGCTCGACTCAGTGAGCAACGACCGACGGAAATGGACGCCGAAGCCGGAGCGAACCGCTTGCTGCGCAACCAGCTGCGCGATGTGGCAGGGCAGCTGCTGTCTCTCACGGAGCGTCTGTGCATGCTGACGCGGGAGCTTGAGAGCGTCGACCACTTCCAGCACGGCACATGGGACGGTACCCCTCGCGGGATGCCACCAGCGGGTTTTCCCACCTATCATGATGCGGTCAATTTGGCCATGCGTGCGGAGCAAGAGTACGCCCGGCAGGGGTGCCCCTACCCTGACCCGGCGAAGGACCCCTATCTGACGAGCCGGGCAACCAAACGCCCGAAGGTAGGACCGAAGTCTGGACCAACGAAGAAGGAGGGGCCTGACCCATTGAAGCCGTGCATCATCTGTGGCGGTGCACACCGAATGATGGGCTGCCCTTGGCGGGATGATCACTGTTTCCGGTGTGGTAAACCGGGTCACACGCGTTACACGTGCCCCCAGAAGCCAGCCGTCACTAGGCCCCCGGTGCCGGGACCTGTCGAAGCAGAGAAAGCCGCCACCCCCGCCCTGCAGGGGAGCCCCAATCCAAGGAACCGGGCGAACCAACGCCCGGAGAAAGCAAGGAAGGATGGGCAGGTGCCAACAGGAACCCCGGAATTGCTGCAAGGGCCCTGCGTCATCTGCGGAAAGGCGCATCGAGTGACAAACTGCCTTTGGAGGTACTCCCACTGCAATGGTTGCGGCAAACCAGATCACACCCGCGCTTCGTGTCCTCAAGAACAGGCCGCTACAGCCGCAACGCCACAACCGGAAGGACAAGAGGATACCGCAGCCCCCGACCCACTGAGGGACCAGCCCGACGGCTCGCGATCGGCGGACTCGTACGATACCAGGACCCTGCCTTACCACGTAGTGCGGCGCTGGCCCAGGGGTTGTGGGCGGACTACCCCAGCCGCCCCAGCAGATGACGTAACGTCCCGGACTGAGTGACGACAGGTAATCTTTAAACCACCTTTTTTTTGTTTTCCAGTTGGGGGCACCCGTCGAACCAGAGTAACCCGTCCCTGCCTGGCCCCGTCTAACCCCCCCCCAGATCTTTTGGGATATACCATCCTTCTAGTTGATTGTGTGCTTTGGTTATATCTCGTCATTAGTATTAGCTTCGTTGTTTTCCCTTTTTCTTTTCCCCGGGACATCTTGGGAGGGGCGAGCACCTTTGAAAGGGTTGTGGGGGACTCACCGTTGGTGTAGTCCTCAGATTTTTTTTTTTTCCTGGGGGTTCCTTTCCTTTCCTTTCTTCCGTCCGAAACTAACCGAATTAGGCCTGGATTTATTTAGGCGCGCGTTCTTTTGTTTCCTTCCTACTTATGGACCATGCACTTAGTAGCGAAAAGTAAAGGGCTGAAGGCACCGTCTGAGTGCACGGCCGACCTACTGGTACGGGAACAGGATGGGGGCTTGCGCCCGTGAGGCGACTAGCCAAAATTAGACGAAAACCCTGTAAAGAGCGGGTACCCCCCACCATGAACTGCTCGACTCGGAAAGGGGTCAAGCTCTTTTGGATGGCCCAATGCCGGGAAAGTTTGGAGAGCTGGAGAAGCGGTTAACGAGAGCACCCGCGTTTGCCTTACCAACACCCGGGGAGACGTCGAGGTATACCGCGATGCATCGCGAACAGGACCGGAAGGAGTACTGAAACAGCAAGGAAGAGCCGTAGCCTATGCGTCAAGGCAACTCAAGGACTGCAATTAGAACTACCCGGCACACGACCTGGAGCTTGCCGCAGTCGTCGTCACCCTGAGACTGAGGAAGCACTATTTCCCGGTGCCCACTGTAACGTATTCTCGGACCACCAAAGCCTTAAACGTCTTTCCACCCAGAAGGAGCTGAACCAATGGCGAAGACGGAGGTTAGAATTACCGAAGGGGTACGACCTGGACACGCGACTGACTGACCCATGTATACATCGGTAAGTGGGGAGCTACACGGGACGCCGACACCGACTACTTCGGGCCGAGGCACAAGGTTCGTCCGGACTTTAGCAGAGTCTACGACGAGCTCTGGGGGCCAAGTTACACTTCAGCTCAGCCTTTCACCCCCAGACGGATGGGCAATCCGAGCGGGTGATTCAGATACCCGAGGACATGCTTCGAGCGTGCGTACTGGATTTGGGAGACGGATGGTCGCGCTACCTAACCCCTTGCAGAGTCCGCTTATATCACAGCTACCAAGCGAGCATCCAGATGGCGTCGTACGAAGCATTGTACGGCAGACGCTGTAGATCCCCGATATGTTGGGACGATCAGGGGTGAAACGGTTCGGGTTGAGAGACAAGTTGAGCCCACGGTACGTAGGACCTTTCGAGATTCTGGAGTGCGTCGGCCCCGTGGCCCATCGCCTCGCCCTACCACCAAATCTCGACCGAGTTCTGTCGTGTCCGCGCATCCATGCTTCGGAGGTATCCCCCAATCCGTCGCGAGTACTTGACGTCTCTACAATTGAGTTCAAAGAAAACCTGTACTGCGAGGAAGAGCCGGTGCGGACCCTAGCGCGGGGAGGACTGAAAAGCTACGAAGTCGGACATTTCCCTACGTAAAGGTGCTTGGGAGCAATCAGGAAAAGCCGTGAGACAACTTGGGAACCCGAATCAAAGATGAGGGAGTGCTACCCGGACCCCTTCGCCGCAGGCGGGAGTTAAGTTTCGGGGACGAAACTTGTTTTATTGGTGAGTGGTGTAAGACCTGGCTTTTCCGTGACCCTTCCCGTTACCCCTTTTTCTTACGACTGCCGACTGTGGGACAATTTTTGGTGTTTTTCCGGAAAGTCCGTCGGGGCTCGCGGACATTTTTAGGCGGAAGGGTTCGCGAAATGGAGAACGGGGACGCGATCGGTTTCAGATTCCGACTCCCGGTTCTCCCAGAATAAAATTCTGAAGTTCGGACCCCCCTTGGGCGCCCCGGGATCCGTGCGGACGATCGACACGGTTCTCGGGGGTAATTCTAGCCGCCGGATCGGTTCCTAATATTTATTTATTTTTCCTTTGAGGAACCTAGGGTTTAGGGCTTCCCGCTTAGGTACCTTCGTTCGGCGGCTAGGGTTTCTCTTTTTAAGAGACACTACGAGAGGGAAATAGAAAAAAGACGGGACCCAACCTTTTTCCGCTCTTGTTACGATCGACGGCGTGGCTTACGGGAGAAGGACGGAGGTTTCTGCTCGCGGGATCAACCGGGCAACGATAGGACGATCCTCTTCTTCTTTTTTCCGGCGGATCGAAGGTGAGTTTTTACCATTAGGTTTTGGTTAGGCGTTTCGGGGCTGGATGTTTTCGCGAGGAGCGTCGCCGCCGCCGCCGCCGCCGCCGGGCCGGCCGCGGGCGGGGCAACCGCGCGGTAGGGGCGTCGCGCGGGCACCACCCGCAGGCGAGCACCGCGCGGCGCTTGGCCGCGCGGGGCCGCCCGCAGGCGGGGCGGCCGCGCGGGCTAGGGCCGCGCGGGGCCGCCCCCGCACCGTGGGCAACGCAGCCGCGCGGCGCTTGGCCGCGCGGGGCCGCCCGCAGGTGGGGCGCCCGCGCGGCTGGTGCCGCGCGGGGTCGCCCCGCACCGCGGGCGGCGCGCCCGTGCGGCGCTTGGGCCGCGCGGGGCCGCCCGCAGGAGGGGCGCCCGCGCGGGCTGGTGCCGCGCGAGGGTCGCCCCGCACCGCGGGCAGCGCGCCCGCGCGGCGCTCGGCCGCGCGGGGCAGCCGCAGGAGGGGCGCCCGCGCGGGCTGGTGCCGCGCGGGGTCGCCCCGCAACGCGGGGCAGCGCGCCCCGCGCGGCGCTCGGCCGCGCGGGGGCCGCCCGCAGGAGGGGCTCCCGCGCGGGCTGGTGCCGCGCTGGGTCGCACCGCACCGCGGGCAGCGCGCCCGCGCGGCGCTCGGGCCGCGCGGGGCCGCTGCAGGAGGGGCGCCCGCGGCGGGCTGGTGCCGCGCGGGGTCGCCCCGCACCGCGGGCAGCGCACCCGCCCGGATCCGGCCGCGCGGGGCCCGCCCGCAGGAGGGGCACCCGCGCGGGCTGGTGCCGCGCGGGGGTCGCCCCGCACCGCGGGCAGCGCGCTCCGCGCGGCGCTCGGCCGCGCGGGGCCGCCCGCAGGAGGGGCGCCCGCGCTGGCTGGTGCCGCGCGGGGTCGCCCCGCACCGCGGGCAGCGCGCCTGCGCGGCGCTCGGCCGTGCGGGGCCGCCCGCAGGAGGGGCGCCCGCACGGGCTGGTGCCGCGCGGGGTCGCCCCGCACCGCGGGCAGCGCGCCCAGCGCGGGGCCGCCCGCAGGAGGGGCGCCCACACGGGCTGGTGCCGCGCGGGGTCGCCCTGCACCGCGGGCAGCGCGCCCGCGCGGCGCTCGGCCGCGCGGGGCCGCCCGCAGGAGGGGCCCCCGCGCGGGCTGGTGCCGGCGCGGGGCTGTGCCCAGGCGGAGTGTGCGCCGCACGGGCCGGTGCCGGTGCGGGGAACTCCGCCGCACGTGTTGGGAGTCGGTGTGAGTTTCGGATCCTTAGTCTTGACTTGCCCATGTTCCTTCAGGAGCGCAGGACGTTGTTGGCGAGGTGTGCGCCGCACGGGCGGAGTGTGCGCCGCACGGGCCGGTGCCGTGCGGGGAACTCCGCCGCACGTTGTTGGGAGTCGGTGTGAGTTTCGGATCCTTAGTCTTGACTTGCCCATGTTCCTTCAGGAGCGCAGGACGTTGTTGGCGACTGACGCACGATCACGGACGTACCGAACAACCGGACGACACACCAAGGAGGGTACTTTCGCCAAGGTTAATTGTGTAAGGGGCGGACATGAGCAAAGGTGTTTTCTCGTAAGTTAATTCTCATGAGCAAAGGTGTTTTCTCTTTAAGTTACTCTTCGTGAGCAAAGGTGTTTTCCTCTTTAAGTTAATTCTCATGAACAAAGGTGTTTTCTCTTTAAGTTACTCTTCGTGAGCAAAGGTGTTTTCTCTTTAAGTTATTCTCCGTGAGCAAAGGTGTTTTCCCTTCTAGCTATCCTTATGAGCAATGCTGACCCCGATTTTTACTTCATTCGATTTATCATCTGAGGCTCAAGTTTTGCTACACGCACACCAGCGGTTTGGCCACCGCAAGGGTGTACTTTTCCGGAAAAGTGGTACGTTGACCCGTGTACCCCACGCGACGGTGGCGTTAGGAATGGGGGCCCTCATGGGTGGAGGGTGTGAGCGGGGACGCCGAGGTTGGTGCTCGGCCGCCGAGGCAGGTGCTCGGCAGAGAGGGGGCACCGGGGTAGGGGCCCGGTGCGGTGTCCGGGGAGGGTGCCCGGTTATGTTTGGTGCAGGTCATGATCGTTGTTGACGGTGTATGAGGGGTGATGGTTGCTCTGGTTACAGTGGTTTGCTTTATTATAGCTTTCTTGCTCATTATGTTTATTCTAGTCACTGACTTCCCACTCCGTGACAGGTTCATCCAGGGGCGAGTGCTAGGGCACCGGTGAGGCCGCGAGAGTGCTGTTCTGGCTTTTAGTGACTTCAGATATAGTGACTTTCCTTTCCTTTTTTTTTATTACTCATGCTAGCTAGTTGTGGATTGCGACACCCACGTGGGGTCGAAGTGGATGTTGCCTTTTCCCTTTTTGAATAAACGAATGATTGTTGCATTCTTTCTTACTTGGCCGTTTTAAACAATGAAAAGCAAAGAAAACCGTTTGCGAAAACTACTTTTAAAACGTGGGTGTCGTGTGGGCACCGACTTTTACAAACCTTGTGGGATTTATGTGTTTGCGAACTGTTTTCACAAAGATCGCATCGGGTGGTGCCGTTTTCAAACCCCTATGGATTTATGTGGCTTTCAAACGGTCTTTCATAAAACGATGGCATCGTGTGGATGTCGTTTTCAAAACCTTGTGATTATTATCCTTTCAAAACATCGGCCTCTATGTTCTAAGTGAATATTAGGATATCACGTGAGTTGTTTGGTTGTATGTGAACGAGACCCCAACTGAGGTGGTTAGAGATTGTATGTGCTACGCCTTGTGAGACATTTCTATGTGAGACGCCGTGCATATACAAAGTAGACTCTGCCCGTTTGCAGAGTGAATTTGTGTATGCGGCGGGTCTGGACACGCACTGGGGAGCGTTGGTTTACAAAAAAAAATATATGGCTGAATCAGGAGCATCGGTGGCTCTTCTTCCGCGCGATTCGAGCCCCCGGGGCTGACCACACAAACCGGACGACCGGGGTGGCAGCTCTTTCCAACATGTGGTGGTAGTTTTCACACTCCTTTCGGATGTAACTCTTTCCACATCTTTTACAATTCATTTATTACCCTTGTAAGAATGCATTCTCTTACGTGAAAGAATTAAATTCCAAATTTTAGTCTATCGGTTGTCTCACGTTTATCACAATGAATTCACACAACCGAGATAGATTAAGCATCTAAAGATCACACATGATTTCTAAAATTTGATGCTTATAATATCAAAAACTCCTATAATGAAGTATCTTCAAGATTATGATTGGAGTAAAGTTGATAATCCATATAAAATTAATTTGGAGTGAATAAACGTGAAGCCCTTTTTTTTATTCAATGCACTTGTTCATTAAAACCCTTTTGTTTAAAAAAAAAAAACAATATAAAAACAAAGAGCATTGAAAACATGTAATGCAGAGATTTAGAAAAATATAAAGGAAAACCAATCAAAGCATTACATACAGTCATAAGCTATTTAGAACTTAAGACAAGAAAGATATCACCTTTCCGAATCCAAAATCGCCGGATCTTGGGTTGTCTTGATTCGTTGTGGCCGGGGTAATAGCTTTGACTGTTGGTCCACCTTAGGTCTTTGCCTCGCAATGATCCACTTGTATGATTGATGTTGTGGCTCGGACCTTTGGTGGTTTGAGTGAACTCCTTTGACTTGATGAGTCTTTTTATTCCGTTGAGTTCGCTCTGTAGATGAAGTTGCCGAAGAATTCCTCTTTCTCTTTTTCGGGCACGTCTTCACCAAGTGTCCTTCAAGTCCACATAGGTGACACGTTCTTCCTTTCAATTTGATTGTGGAACTTGAAGCATACACAGTTTGATCCTTTTTAAAACCCAAACCAACCTTGCTTGTTTGACCTAATCCGCGCATACAATCTAGTTTCTTGGAACGGTTGAAAGCCTTTGTATGTCGGATTTGAGTTCATGAACTTGCTTGGTCAATGCTTGGTTGGGGACATGAATCTCCTCAAACTGTTTTTCAGAAAACCATCTTGTCCATATATGATTTAGCGTTTGTCTCCGATTGGTTTAGCTTTTCTTGGAGGATTTTATTGTTATCCAATAACGTCCTTGTTCCTCCTCGAGATCATGAAGTTTTTTAAAGCTTGATTCTCGTCTTGACCTCAAGTCGTTGCTTCCTCAACTTCTAATATGTTTGGCCATCTTCTTTGATTCCGTAAGAAGTTGTTGATATGCCTCAACGAGTTCTTCTTCGTCCGACTCCCCCTCACTTGATGACTCTCCGCCGGTTGTTGATGTTTCATACAAAATCAAAGGAGTAGAGTCAGTGACTAAAGATGATAAACACAAATTAGAAGAGGGAATTTGAGAGGCATGAAAAGCAACGGCTTTTTCCTCTTTACTTGAGGTCGATTCATTAGAAGTAGAATCGTCCCAAGTTTTCGCTTGCAAAGCCTTCTTTTTTATATTTCGGAGAAGGACAATCCGTTGAAATATGGCCGTAGCCTTTGCATCTATACATTGGATTTCCCCTTCGAATTCATCTTTTTCCTTAGAAGGTTTTGCAAGGCTTTTGAGGTTAGAGGATTTAGAACCCGATGATCCTTTAGATGGTTTCGTGGATGAAGATCCATCGGTTCGATTCTTCCAAAATTTCACGACGAAATTTCTTTACGATCCGCGCCAATTGTTCTTCAAAATCGGCAAAAGAGATTTCATCGTCGGAACTTGATTCGCTATCTTCTTCCTTTGTTGATTTGAATGCATACCTTAAGCTTAGAAGAACACTTGGAAAGAACTTGATTCGTAGGAAAAGTCATTTCATAAGTTTGCAAAGCACCTACTAATTCCTCCACACTCATCTCATCCGGTATGACTAACGTTTCAATGGCTGTAAACTTTTGCCCTAAACCGTTCCGGAAGAGTCCGAGATATCTTTCTTACAATTTTCGACTCCGGGGATCTTTTCTCCTAAATTAGCAAGTATTGATTACATCTTGAAGTCTAGTGTAATAATCTGTAAACAATTCATGCTCTTCCATATGAATAGAGTCAATTGACTTGTAAGCATCTGGAGCTTTTGAATTTTTACAAGATTAGTACCCTCATGTGTAATTTTGAGAATATCCCAAATTTCCTTCGCGGTTTCACACGCGGAAATTCGTGTAAATCAGTCGAGGGAAAGAGAATTAATAAGCGTTCATACCTTTCCATTGTAAGAAGATCTTTCAATTCATCCTCTTGGACCATCTAGAGCGAGGTTTTGGGGTAGTAGAATTTCCTACTTCCTCAACAGGATGCACCCAACCGTCTTCCACGGATTGCCATACTCGCTCATCAATTGCGATGAGAAAAGCTCTCATCCGCACTTTCCAATAAGCATAATTAGTCCCATCAAAAAGAGGTCTATAATATTACCACTTTCACCCAACATATGATAATAAACCTAAACCCGCTCCGATACCAATTGTTGGTTTTTAAGGATCCACAAGGATCTAAATAGGTACTATCAAACAACTAGAGGGGGGTGAATAGGTGTAATACTTATAAAACCAATCTCAGTGCAAAATAAAACCAATGCGGAAATAAAAACAGCACACCGAGATATACGTGGAAACTCCAATCCAGGAGAAAAACCACGGGACCAACACGCAATAACAATCCACTAAGAATAGAAGAATAACAAGGTGATTACCGACTCCACGGACTCAAAACCCTCCTTCAGCTTCTTCGACCTTGCTGTCACGCCCCGGCGTCGAAACTGCGACCGGCTCGCCAACAGATCCGC
Source organism: Tillandsia leiboldiana (assembly GCA_029204045.2). Taxonomy (NCBI): domain Eukaryota; kingdom Viridiplantae; phylum Streptophyta; class Magnoliopsida; order Poales; family Bromeliaceae; genus Tillandsia; species Tillandsia leiboldiana. Next base: position 2,367 of record JAQNDB010000164.1, on the reverse strand, counting down.
CGCCCATACGGGAAGCCCGTATAGACGAAGCGACTAACCTGCAAAAGAGCATCTATACTATGCAGATATCAGAGCTGAAAGTAAAACTGCTAGAAATAAAAACTATATACAACACAAGTCCTCACCAAAAGTACAAAGTCACTCGAGCAGTAGAAAATAATACAACTCTATACCTCACTACAAAGTTCTCTCAACAGGAACTCTCAAAAGTAATAAGGGTACATTTACTCTCTGGACGACGACTGGTGGGGACTATCTCGCGACTCCCTTACCTCGATCAGAAGAAGCAGCATAGGAGCAGCAGGAACCGGAGTAGAAGTCCCTGTGGGAAAAATACACCACGACGGGTGTGAGAACTACGTCCCAAGTAGTTCTCAGTGGGTGCCGCCAACAAGCCCGACGTCTGCCCACTAAGTCTACTAGAGGCATAAAGTAACAATATAAACTGAAATGAAAGGGCTGGAAAAGTAACTCAACAGCTACTATGCCTCTATCTAGATGCTCAGAAAAGGGACAGATGAAACATGATGCATCTACTACACACACAGTAAACTCACAAATCTAAACTGACTGCCTCAAAGGGTCCAGTCAAACTGCGCCCACCTACTGCCACATATCCTCAACAGGACGGTCTACCGTAGGGTGTCCGTGACTGCCACTAACTGGGCCAGTCAGAGGGACGGCGTCGACAAGTCGCGATAGCAGTAACAGGCCCAACTCCGGAGTGGCTCTCGAGGGGAGCGACCCCACCGAGGAAAGTATCCGCGTATCTCTGTCGAGCTCAAATATGGCTCATGCAGGCTGTAGTCCAAACCACGATCAACAAGATCGACCAACAACACAAGCTGGAAGTCACACAGCTGGGGCCACCGTCCACCAGACGGCTCCCACAAGAGAACACTAAACTCTCCAGAAAGACCGACCCATAAGGGTTCGGAAACCGATAGACCGGTTGCTAAACCCTATCAAACAAGAACAGACTCTAGCTCGCGACTATCGAAGTTCACGATCCCTTATAGTTCGGGAAGGCAATAATCACAATACAACTCGCGAAGACACCAACAGGGCCCGAAAGTCCGGGGACCTACACCTACAACCCTATCAAACAAGAACAGGTTCCAGGCTCGGCCCCGTGGCTTTCGTCCCGACAGAGGAACGACCCCTAGAACCCAGACCACTCGAATCCTCTCGAGTGGGGAGATTTACCGGAAAAGGTGACATTTGTTATTGAAAACTATTTGATCTGGAAGAATCCATATTTAATGATTTTAGTTCTTTTTAGAAAAACAGTTAGAAAACAAGTGTTTTTACCCAAACCCCGAAGGGCTGATGCCATTGTCCAATCAAACAAGAACAGACTCCAGCGGCCCTTCGATGTTTGGAAGAAAACATTGGTAGACTAAAATCATGTATATGTCAAAAAGAGTTCTGGGTTCTAGGTCCGGCTAACACTAGTAAACTACTACTGCCACTACACAGTGGCGACGACACCCAAACAGGGGAAAACAAGATCTCTCGGGTCCACCATTTACCCCAAACGGTTCCCGATACAGACAAGCGAACCACTACATCTACCAGACTCCACTCTGCTCCCAAGCACGAGTGCAATGCATCCCACACTATAGAGAAGTCCCGACCGCTCGGCCCACTATCCGGGCGAGGATAACACTAAGTCCAGAATGCGACATAAAGTGTGGATGTCTAAACATAAATAACCCTAGCCAAGTGAGGGTTTTCTACTGGTCTGGTTACACATGCAACATATGACGGGGGTGCTAGGTCAAGTTCCAATATAACAAATATTTAACATGATAGTAGGAAGCAAGAGATTACAAGATCGACAGATAAAACAAGGATCAACAATTCCTACGCTCTAGCATGCTACCCAAGTCCAATCACTATCATGCTGATTCTATATCAATAGAATTAGAGTACAGTCTAGATCTTGAAAGCAAGCCCACCCACCTGAAAACGCTAACTGTCCGGAGCCGTACAGCTGAGAAAACCAGGAAAATAATCACTCTAGGTCCAACAGGTCCAGCACAGCCCACAATCCCTCCTGGGTACAACATAAGCTAAGGCTACATTTTAAACCAATAAAATCCAGGTTTTACAAATCTGCTGGAAACAGTCCACTTACTGCGAAATTTTCACCTGTAAAACGAACTCCAAAAATTCTAATAAAATACCACGGCGATCCTCGCGTCGATAGCTTCGAAACGGGTACCTGCACGTCCAATCCGAGCACCGTAGCCAAGTTACAAATTCCACAGTATCGTGGCACAATCAAAACATTCAACTGTAAACTCTGGATGATAAGAAGGAAAAGTCCTTCGGGAAGGAGGCCAAAAATTCCATAAAAAATCC
>JAQNDB010000163.1:97137-122617 GCA_029204045.2 Tillandsia leiboldiana | reverse complement strand
GCCTACTATTTGTAGAATAACCCATGAAAATCCCTTCGTCACTTCGAGAGTCAAATTTTCCAAGATTTTCGCGGTCACGTAAAATGTACACCGACTCCCAAAGATACGAAAATATTTGATGTTTGGCTTTCTACAAAACCATAGTTCATATGGTGTATTTAACGTTCCCGGGCGCAAATAAACTCGATTAATAACATAGATTGCAGTGTTCACAGCTTCAGCCCAAAAATATAGCGGTAAATTCCGGCTATGAAGCATGACACGTGCCATCTCTTGTACAACCCTGTTTTTGCGCTCGACTACACCATTCTGTTGAGGTGTATAGGGTGCTGAGAATTCATGTTTAATGCCATTGGAAGTGCAAAAATCAATGAATTTAGAATTTATGAATTCTCCACCTCTATCACTTCTAACACGAATGATCTTTTCATTCTTTTCAATCATAATACGAAGGCAAATCTCGTGAAAAGAATCAAAAGTATCAGCTTTCTCTTTTAAAAATGCTACCCATGAGTATCTAGAGAAATCATCAACCAATAGGAAAATATACCATTTACCTCCCAAGGATGGTTGACGTGTCGGCCCCATTAAATCCATATGCAGTAATTCCAAGGGCCGATTGGTACCAACGTGGTTCAAGTTCTTGTGTGCAGTCCTGGATTGTTTTTCCTTTTGACAACCACCACACACAATGTTTTGTTTAAGTGAAAGTTTTGGAACCCCCTTGACCACGTCTTTGTTTGAAATTCTAGCAAGTTCCTTAACATTTATGTGACCTAGCCTTTCATGCCAAAGTGTTTCATTATTCAAAGAGGCTAAGTTACAATTTTCAGAAATTTTATTGGGAACAACATAACAATTGTTTTCAGATCTAACCCCCTTTAAAAAGAAAATATGGTCCTTATCAGTTACAATGCATTCAACAGATGAAAAATTAACTGAAAAACCATTGTCACAAAGTTGACTGATACTTATGAGGTTAGTCTTAAGGCCATCAACAAATAACACATTATTTAGAATCGGGCCATCTGGAATAGCTACTGTTCCTTTTCCAACAATTTTGGAAGACTGACCGTCTCCGAAAACTATAAGTCCTCCGGAGATTTTCTCAAAATTTTGAAAGCAGTTTTTGTCACCGGTCATGTGACGAGAACAGCCGCTATCCAGATACCAAGACGAATTATCATATGCATGCAAGGAAATATTTGTAACAAGACAAGGGAAGGTTTCACCTTTGCGTACCCAAACCTTTCGAGTTTTGGTGTACGTCGGAAATGATTGTGAAGTTGATACCTTTGGTGAAAGCGTCTTGTTTGATCCATCGCTTTTCCTTGACGTCGTCGTCTTGTTTGATGAACTACCGAGGCTCTTTTCCTTCGAATAATTTGCATTTGATTTCCGAGGAATCGCCCTTTTGGTAGTCGTTGCAAGAAGTGCTTGAGTTGAGCGTTTGGCTCTCATCTTGCAATCTCTTCTTATGTGCCCTACAATACCACAACGAAAACATACCTTGATGCTTGACGATTCCGAAGAGGGGGAAGTAGGTTTGTTGTCGTTGTTTGTCGTCAATTCCGGTGTCGGAGGAGCAGATACCGACTGGGGCACAAAGACTGTCCCAACCGAACTAAAATTGTCTTTAGTTCGATTGTATCCGAGGCCGAACTTGTTTGATTGACCAAGACCAAGAAGCTTATCCAACTTACTCCTTCCTGATGAAAATCGCTGTAAGTCATCCTTGAGTTGGAGAATGGTCTCTGTCATTTCCAATTTTTCCTGTCGAGCCTCGCCGTTGAGCTTCAAGAAGTAATTCGCTTTGTTCACCATATCTACATAATTCTTCTCGAATTGCTCATTGGACTCTTGAAGTGAAGCATTTGCTTTTATCAGATTATCCCTTTCCACTTCAAGATCGGTCGAGAGAGAAGTTACCCTTTTTACTTCTTCTTCGAGATCCTGCAATCTCTCTCTCAACCCCTTGTTTTGCTTAGCCAGTTTCTTTGAATCCCTCAAAAGTCTGTGGTAGGCTAGAGCAAAATCTTCACCTTCCGAATTATCCGATTCATTGTCCGTTGCAGTCTTTTCAACAGCGGAGTTGGACAAGGACTCAGATGTACTAGCCATCAACCACATGAAGGGTGAAGATGTGGACGCGTGGAACGCCGTTGCGTTATCTTCTTCATCACTTGACGATGACTCGTTTGACGATGAGGTGTCATCCCAAGTGACGGCTTGCATCGCTTTCTTCTTTGACGGATTCTTATTGGGACACTCCGTTGAGATATGGCCGTACCCTCGGCACTTGACGCATTGGACCTGTCCTTCTGAGCTTTTCTTATCCTTAGAAAAACCCTCTTGCTTTCTTGGTTTGAAACTTGAAGAACCTTTGCCTTTCTTCGACTTTACGAAGGATGGAGTTTTGCTTGAGTTACCCCTTCGAAAGTTTCGGCGAAATCTTCTTGTCAAGAGAGCAAGCTGCTTCTCAAAGTCCTCCATAGATAGGTTTACATCATCGTCTGAGGAGGATGAATCCGCGTCTTCTTCTTTTGTTGTTTTCAATGCTAAACCTGAAGACTTAGAAGAGGATGCTTTTGCATAAGAATAGTTAGTAGGAAATGTCATTTCATAAGTTTGTAATGAACCAACTAATTCTTCTACACGGATTTCGTCCGGGTGTTTTGTTACGGAATTTAAGTTGGCGTATTTCGTGAATTCGGTTAAGTCTTGAAGATTGAAGGTAAAGAAGGTTGGATCATATAACTCAATCTCAAGAAAGAAGAATTCAAAAGGATCAGGTATGTTTAACTTAATATCTTTGGCGATCCGAATACTTCTTATAGTGTAGAAACACTTGCATAGATTTTTAATTGCATAAATATCAAAAACTGGACATGGGACATGTTCAGGATCCGGATCAGACTTTTCAATCCGGATCCCGAAGGTTGTTCGTTCATACACCAGTTCAATCCGGATCGTAGCTTCCTTTGATCCGGATCCCGAACACTGGGTTTACCATTTTATTTGAACGATCCGGATCAGGCTTTTCAATCCGGATCCCGAACGTTGATGTTTGGTGAACTGTATGAACGATCCGGATCAGGCACTTCGATCCGGATCCCGAACCTTGGTTTTTCTGGAAACTGTTTTTCTCGCTACTGCAATCCGGATCGCCGAACTCCTATCCGGATCGTCGTCATGTAAAATTCCAGAAAAGGATAGTTTTTGATTCTTATCTTTTTCCAAGGGTTTCTAACCTATAAATAGACCCTATGATTCTTTTTTCTAGGGCAAGCCGCTAATCCAAAAAGCCATCATCTTATATACGGCCTAAGATCCACATATAGAGAAGAAAGGAAATCAAGAGATTTAATCTTATGTTTCTTCATCTATATTGATTGATTTGATTCTAGGTTTTCATACTCACATTTTGAGTAGAATCAAATCAATGAATACTTAGATGGTATTTCCGATCTATTTCTAATCTAAGTATTCGGCGGATCATCACCACCCAAAAAAAATAACGATTTTCCCAAAATCGGCGCGTGGACTCGCGTGGCCTTGTGGATTCAAGGTGCTACCGCTCTCGTGGATTCGGAGCGAAGTACGTTCGTGGATTCGAAGCGTGCTACTGGGTGAAGACCGTGGATTCGGTCGGACGTCGTGGATTCGGCGTTGGACGCAGATCGTGGATTCGAGAAGCGTCGTGGAGCGAGCGGAGAAGATCAACTAGGAGCGTTTGGAAAAGGTTGAGTCGTCTGTGAGTACGGTATATCACCTTGTACGTGTTTAATTCTAGTGGATTTCACCGTGTTATCGGTCCCGTGGTTTTTTACTCCGGTTTGGAGTTTTCCACGTAAAAATCTCTGCGTGTTCCGCATTGGGTTTTATATCGCAAAGATTTTTGAGTGTTTATTGTTTACACCTATTCACCCCCCTCTAGGTGTTTTTTCCCCTATTTAGATCCAATTATTCATAACCCAACAAGTGGTATCGGAGCAGGAATAGGGTTGTAAACAATGGTTGAAGGTGGAAACATCAACAGACCTCCGTTCTTCGATGGAACAAATTATGCGTACTGGAAAGTACGGATGAAAGCCTTTTTAATTTCCATCGACGAACGGGTGTGGCAATCAATTGAATTAGGATGGTCTAATCCAAATGAATTTATTGGTGATGTTCGCACCATCAAACCTAGGTCGAAATGGACCAAGGAAGAGATAGATTTTTCTTCTTACAATGGCAAGGGAATTAATGCTTTATTTAATGCCTTATCTCAAACAGAGTTCTCTCGCGTCTCGGCATGTGAGACTGCGAAAGAAATCTGGGATGTTCTTCAAGTTACGCATGAGGGAACTAACCTTGTGAAGATTCAGAAACTGCAAATGCTTACGAGCAAGTTTGACTCTATTTTCATGGCAGAAAATGAATCGTTCACAGACTATTACACACGATTGCAAGACATCGTAAACTCATGTGCTAACTTGGGAGAGAAGATTCCAGAATTTAAAGTTGTAAGAAAGATCTTAAGAACTCTTCCTGAAAGATTTCGTTCCAAGGTTACAGCCATTGAAACTATTAAACACCCGGACGAAATCCGTGTAGAAGAATTAGTTGGTTCTTTACAAACATATGAAATGACATTTTCTACTAACTATTCTTCGGGAAAGGCATCCTCTTCTAAGTCTTCAGGTTATGCGTTGAAAACAACAAAAGAAGAAGACGCGGATTCATCCTCCTCAGGCGATGACGAGAACCTATCTATGGAGGACTTTGAGAAGCAGCTCGCTCTCTTGACAAGGAAGTTTCGCCGAAATTTTCGAAGGGGTAATTCAAGCAAAACTCCATCCTTCGGAAAGTGGAAGAAAGGCAAGGGTTCTTCAAGTTACAAGTCAAGAAAGCAAGAGGGTTTTTCTAAGGATAAGAAAAGCACAGAAGGACAAGTCCAATGCTTCAAGTGCCGAGGATACGGCCATATCTCAACGGAATGTCCAAATAAGAATTCGTCCAAGAAGAAGGCGATGCAAGCCGTCACTTGGGATGACACCTCATCGTCAAATGAGTCATCGTCAAGTGATGAAGAAGATAACGCAACAGCGTTCCACGCGTCCACATCTTCACCCTTCATGTGCTTAATGGCTAGTACATCCGACTCATTGTCCTCCTCCCAAGTTGGAAAGAATGCAACGAACAATGAATTGGATGATTCGGAAGGTGAAGATTTTGCTCTAGCCTATCACAAACTTTTGAGGGATTCAAAGAAACTGGCTAAGCAAAACAAGGGGTTGAGAGGGAGATTGCAGGATCTCGAAGAAGAAGTAAAAAGGGTAACTTCTCTCTCGACCGATCTTGAAGTGGAAAGGGATAATCTGATAAAAGCAAATGTTTCCCTTCAAGAGTCCAATGAGCAACTCGAGAAGAATTATATAGATATGGTGAACAAAGCGAATTACTTCTTGAAGCTCAACGGCGAGGCTCGACAGGAAAAATTGGAAATGATAGAGACCATTCTCCAACTCAAGGATGACTTACAGCGATTTTCATCAGGAAGGAGTAAGTTGGATAAGCTTCTTGGTCTTGGTCAATCAAACAAGTTCGGCCTCGGATACAATCGAACTGAAGACAATTTTAGTTCGGTTGGGACAGTTTTTGCGCCTCAGTCGGTATCTCCTCCTCCGACACCGGAATTCACGACAAGCAACGACAACAAGCCTACTTCACCCTCCTCGGAATCGTCAAGCACTAAGGTATGTTTTCGTTGTAATCTTGTGGGGCACATAAGGAGAAATTGCAAGATGGGAGCCAAACGCTCAACTCAAGCACTTCTTGCAACGACTACCAAAAGGGTGATTCCTCGGAAATCAAATGCAAATTCTTTGAAGGAAAAGAGCCTCGGTAGTTCATCAATCAAGACGACGACGTCAAGGAAAAGCGACGGATCAAACAAGACGCTTTCACCAAAGGTATCAACCTCACAATCATTTCCGACGTACACCAAAACTCGAAAGGTTTGGGTACGCAAAGGTGAAGTTTTCCCTTGTCTTGTTACAAATATTTCCTTGCATGCTTATGATAATTCGTCTTGGTATCTGGATAGCGGTTGTTCTCGTCACATGACCGGTGACAAAAATTGTTTTCAAAATTTTGAGAAAATCTCCGGAGGACTTGTAGTTTTCGGAGACGGCCAGTCTTCCAAAATTGTTGGAAAAGGAACAGTAGCTATTCCAGATGGGCCGATTCTAAATAATGTGTTATTTGTTGATGGCCTTAAGACTAACCTCATAAGTATCAGTCAACTTTGTGACAATGGTTTTTCAGTTAATTTTTCATCTGTTGAATGCATTGTAACTGATAAGGACCATGTTTTCTTTTTAAAGGGGGTTAGATCTGAAAACAATTGTTATGTTGTTCCCAATAAAATTTCTGAAAATTGTAACTTAGCCTCTTTGAATAATGAAACGCTTTGGCATGAAAGGCTAGGTCACATAAATTTTAAGGAACTTGCTAGAATTTCAAACAAAGACGTGGTCAAGGGGGTTCCTAAACTTTCACTTGAACAAAACATTGTGTGTGGTGGTTGTCAAAAGGGAAAACAATCTAGGACTGCACACAAGAACTTGAATCACGTCAGTACCAAACGGCCCTTGGAATTATTGCATATGGATCTTATGGGGCCGACACGTCAACCATCCTTGGGAGGTAAATGGTATATTTTCTTATTGGTTGATGATTTCTCTAGGTATTCTTGGGTATCATTTTTAAAAGAGAAAGCTGATACTTTTGATTCTTTTCACGAGATTTGCCTTCGTATTATGATTGAAAAGAATGAAAAGATCATTCGTGTTAGAAGTGATAGAGGTGGAGAATTCATAAATTCTAAATTCATTGATTTTTGCACTTCCAACGGCATTAAGCATGAATTCTCAGCACCCTATACACCTCAACAGAATGGTGTTGTCGAGCGCAAAAACAGGGTTGTACAAGAGATGGCACGTGTTATGCTTCATAGTCGAAATTTACCGTTATATTTTTGGGCTGAAGCTGTGAACACTGCTGTCTATCTTATTAATCGACTTTATTTGCGCCCGGGAACGTTAAATACACCATATGAACTATGGTACTGTAGAAAACCAAACATCAAATATTTTCGTATCTTCGGGAGTCGGTGTTACATTTTACGTGACCGCGAAAATCTTGGAAAGTTTGACTCTCGAAGTGACGAAGGGATTTTCTTGGGTTATTCTACAAATAGTAGAGCATATCGGGTATTTAACTTGGAATCTAAGACGATCGTAGAATCTATAAATGTTAAAGTAGATGAAGCTTTCCACTTTGCATCTGATAAATCTACCCCTGATATCTCTCTTGATGATGATACTCCTGTAAGTGCATCTTCTCATGATAATACTTCCAATATTAATGATGCATCTAATGGTTCTTCAAGTCTATCTGATGTGCAGGAATCATCTCATGTACCTCCGAGTACTCCATTACAACAAACGTTACGCATCTCCAAGGATCATCCTGAATCAAACATCATTGGAGACCCACAAGAAGGAGTCAAAACTCGGAGACAGTTGGTTTGTGGATTCGCATGTTACGTTTCCATGATCGAACCAAAGAATGTCGATGAAGCTCTTCAGGATGACTACTGGATTGAAGCAATGCAGGAAGAGCTCCATCAGTTTGAACGAAACAAAGTCTGGGAATTAACGACGCCTCCGAAGCAACACAATGTGATCGGTACTAAATGGATTTTCAAGAACAAGAAAAATGAGGATGGTACCATCATCAGGAACAAAGCACGTTTAGTTGCTCAAGGCTACTCTCTAATAGAAGGTATAGACTTTGATGAAACGTTCGCCCCTGTAGCTAGACTCGAGTCCATTCGTATCTTATTCGCTATTGCTTGTCACTTTAAAATAAAACTCTTTCAAATGGACGTTAAGAGCGCGTTTTTAAATGGGTTTTTAAATGAGGAAGTTTATGTGGCTCAACCGAAAGTTTTTGTAGACTGTAAACTACCTAACCATGTTTTTCGTTTGAAAAATGCTCTTTACGGTTTAAAACAAGCACCGCGAGCGTGGTACGAAAGGTTGTCAAAGCACCTTTTGGAGAAGGGCTATACTCGAGGGGGAGCAGACAGGACTATCTTTGTGAAGCATTATCAAAATAACTTCATTGTTGCACAAATCTATGTCGATGACATTGTGTTTGGAGCAACAAAGGATAATGATGCTTCTAAATTCGCAGAAACCATGGAAAGCGAATTTGAGATGTCTATGATGGGTGAACTGACATACTTTCTTGGATTGCAAGTGAAACAAAATGGTGAAGGCATCCATCTGTGTCAATCCAAGTATGCTAAGGAGTTGGTAAAGAAATTCGGATTAGAAGATTCTAAAGATTTTCCTACTCCTATGGGAACTAGCAATAAGGGATTAGGAAGTGAATCTCTTAGTGAGAATGTAGACGAGAAACTTTATCGCAGCATGATTGGAAGTCTACTTTACCTCACAGCTAGTCGCCCGGATATATCCTTTAGTGTTGGGATTTGCGCGAGATATCAATCAGCACCAAAGGAGGTTCACCTGAAAGCGGTGAAACGGATCATCCGGTACATCAAAGGAACCATTAATTTCGGAATTTGGTATCCTATGGGAACAAGTCTAGATATTATTGGATACTCAGATGCCGATTGGGCAGAATCTGTGGATGATCGGAAAAGTACGAGTGGTGCATGTTTTTATCTTGGCCATTGCCTTGTTGCATGGCATAGTAAAAAGCAAAACTGCATTGCACTCTCGACTGCCGAAGCGGAATACATCTCAGCGGGTAGTTGTTCAACTCAACTCATTTGGATGAAAAGCGTGTTGAGCGACTTCCGGATTTCAGCAACTTCGGTAACAGTTTTATGTGACAACACTAGTGCTATAAACATTTCAAAAAACCCTGTGTTGCACTCTAGAACAAAACACATTGAACTTAGATATCATTTTCTTAGAGAGCTAGTTGAGTCAAATATTCTTCAAATTTCCTACATTTCAACTGAAGATCAATTAGCTGACTTTTTAACAAAACCTTTGGATCAAAAACGTTTCATTCATTTGCGTAAAGCAATTGGAATGCTTTCCTTGAAATAACCACTTTTTGAAACTTTTGTTTAGGTTAGGTTTTGTTTTTGTGTTTTTGTTCATCATCTATGCTTAGACATAGAACATTATTTGAGCATTAGTCTTATTGACTTTAACTGCATCCTTTTATATATTTAGAAATCTATTATGCCTTGGATATCATAATATTTCATTTGATGCAATGATCATTTATGTCAATTAACTCATCTTTGTTTTGATCAAAGTCAATTTCTCTCTCAATGATCTCTTGGTATAGTTATTATCTTATTTGACTATTTAGTCGAGTATGAAATCGAGATCAATTTTTGGTTGAATACTTTATATCTTAAATAATTGATAGCCAATTGAGGGGGAGTCAAAGAAAAAGTGTTATGCTCAAAAGATGTGGAAAGAGTTACATCCCAATGAGGGGTGTGAAAACTACCACCTCATGGAGGAAAGAGCTACCACCTCGGTCGTCCGAGTACTGTGTGCAGCTACCACATGTATACCAAGCAAGGTTCTTCAAGTTTGATTAAATAAAATGCATGTTGAAATACTTGACTCTGTCAAAATTTCAAGGTTGGTATAAGGTGGGAATTTTAATGAAAGATGCTCAAAGAGCCACTCTCTTCAATAAATTGACTAGATATATTATCTAACTTATCTGGGATTTCAGACATCTATTGATCTTTGTATTTCATTTTCTTTACCGAATTGATGATTTGATAAAGGAATTACTCATAAGATCAAGTTAGATGTAATTGAAGTTGTTCAACTTTAAGGGATTTAATTTTTATAAATTTTCGTTTCATTTGTTGGATGTTATTGATAGATTTGGCATAATCTATTTCTTGTTGTATGAAACGATGATTTTCGTTTAAAGTTGATACACAAAAGTGCTTACAATCTTTTTCTGGTTTTTCTAGAATTTCTCTGAAATTTTCTAAAGAAAAAGTTGGAGCCGATCCGGATTGGACATGCCGATCCGGATCCCGAACGCAGATTTTCTCTGCGGGTAGCCGATCCGGATCGTAATCACGAACTGATCCGGATCGCGGCTAGGGTTTTATATAGAACAAAAGGGTTTTGTTTTCTTTTACTTCAATCTTTTGTTCAAAAGTTTCCAGAGCTTCTCTCTCTAGAATTCATCCATCTTGGAAGCTTTCAAACTCAAGTTCTTCGATTCCAAGTAAGTTTTATTGATCAAATCTCGGTATTTCACAGTTTTTCATATTTTTTCTCAAAAACGTGATGAATTTCTGTATCTATTTCGTTTGTGGATGGTTTTTGATCAAATTTCTTTTGAAATAAGAACTCTGGGTAGATTAGTTTTGATTATATGCTAGGTATTCTCAAGATAAACGGATTTTTGGGCTTCGATTTCAAAAATTTCGGTTTTAGGGCATATAATGAGAATTTTCCAAAATCATGCGATTGATCTATTTTTAAAATTCTTTTTGCAAAACTAATTTAATTCTTAGTCTCTCTACACGATAATGATTGTTTTGGTACAATTTTTCAAATTTTTGAAAATTAACAATTTTTTCGTGTTCTTGAGTTGTTGCTCACTGGATTTCTTTTCACAAGAAACCAATAGCAATGGTGATCACCTGGATCATTTTTCTTCTGGCTGCTATGGTACATACGAGAGACACTGTCAAGCCCAAGAGGGCTAAGAAAGCGAAGAAAACTAAAGATGATTCCGATACAGAATCTGAAACGGAATCAATTGATTGGGATGAGCTTCAAGTTGAAGCAACAGCACCCACTGCTTCGAAAGGAAAAGCGCCTGCGGAAACATCAAAGGCTCCGCCTACTGCTGCTGAAAAGGGCAAAGCTCCAATGGAAGAAACTTCTGGGAAGACAAAAAGAGAAAGACTTGCTCGACGGCTTGGACGAGCTCGAGGTATTGAAATAAATGAAACATGTCAAGATGAAACAAAGAATATCCCTCAAACTGAAAATGAATCTGAAGACGAAGAAGATTGGGACACATTTCTTACTGAAGTACAACAAGGTATTGATGAAGAAAATAAGGTTTACCTAAAGAACAAGAAGCTACTGAAGTCTTCCTCAATACTTAAGCAGCAAGCAAGGAAAAAGAATGTGCCAAGCAATGAACCTCTTGACAATTCACATTCTCTGCCAAGAAGATCTCCTCGGAATGAAGGTCAGACTGCTCCGTCAGTCGTCACACAACGTTCTTCAACTTCCAGAAGAATTGACCAAAAGGCAAACTTAGAATCTTCCATCAACCAACAACAAGATAAAATGGCTCTAGAACTCAGAAAGATGTCCAAGGACATACATCAGATGAAACAAGAGTGTTCTACGATTTCGGGAATGCTTAAAGGAATTTTGAAAAAACTGGGCTGCACGAGCTCTGAAGACTCTGCCTCAGATGATTGACTTGTGCTGATTTCTAATAATTTTCTTGTGCAGGTTTTTAAGTTTTAGTTTTTAGTTCTTAAACTTTTGGTACTTGAACTGTTAACTATTCTCTCCATTTTGGTAATTTTTGGCTAATTTTTGTGACAAAAAGGGGGAGAGAGAAGTATAAACAATGATACAATGTTTGTGAGAAACTTGAAACTATAAAGGTCTGAGAAACTTGAAACTATGGAGGTAAGTATAACCTCAACTTGAAAGGTAAGTATAACTTCAACTTTTGGTTTTGTATTTGGTTTGAATGCATGCCTCGACTAACTATTCGACTAACTTTTTGGGCATGTAATATAACTAACAAGTTGATGTTCACTAACATGACATTTGGATTTTGATTGCATAGAAGATATGTTGGTTTTTAACTATGATCAAGTTACATATCTGAATGTATAAATGTCATGGTAAGTATAAATGAGTATAAACTTCATCTCTGTATGTGGTTTTTGAATGATATAAAATTCTTGAGGTATCTAACGATTTCTTTTGTCAAGAATGATTTCTTTTGCAGAGAGTACAGATGTCTAAGTCTAGAGTCTGTTTTAGGAGTTTAACTCATGTATTTTATTTTGGATCTCCATTGTAAATTTTTGTTGTATGGTGATAGCAACAAAAATATCTTTTTGAATTTTCTTGAGTGGATCTATGTTTTGTCACGAAACCGCCAAAGGAGGAGATTATTACGGAATTTAAGTTGGCGTATTTCGTGAATTTGGTTAAGTCTTGAAGATTGAAGGTAAAGAAGGTTGGATCATATAACTCAATCTCAAGAAAGAAGAATTCAAAAGGATCAGGTATGTTTAACTTAATATCTTTGGTGATCCGAATACTTCTTATAGTGTAGAAACACTTGGATGGATTTTTAATTGCATAAATATCAAAAACTGGACATGGGACATGTTCAGGATCCGGATCAGACTTTTCAATCCGGATCCCGAAGGTTGTTCGTTCATACACCAGTTCAATCCGGATCGTAGCTTCCTTTGATCCGGATCCCGAACACTGGGTTTACCATTTTATTTGAACGATCCGGATCAGGCTTTTCAATCCGGATCCCGAACGTTGATGTTTGGTGAACTGTATGAACGATCTGGATCAGGCACTTCGATCCGGATCCCGAACCTTGGTTTTTCTGGAAACTGTTTTTCTCGCTACTGCAATCCGGATCGCCGAACTCCGATCCGGATCGTCGTCATGTAAAATTCCAGAAAAGGATAGTTTTTTATTCTTATCTTTTTCCAAGGGTTTCTAACCTATAAATAGACCCTATGATTCTTTTTTCTAGGGCAAGCCGCTAATCCAAAAAGCCGTCATCTTATATACGGCCTAAGATCCACATATAGAGAAGAAAGGAAATCAAGAGATTTAATCTTATGTTTCTTCATCTATATTGATTGATTTGATTCTAGGTTTTCATACTCACATTTTGGGTAGAATCAAATCAATGAATACTTAGATGGTATTTCCGATCTATTTCTAATCTAAGTATTCGGCGGATCATCACCACCCAAAAAAAACAACGATTTTCCCAAAATCGGCGCGTGGACTCGCGTGGCCTTGTGGATTCAAGGTGCTACCGCTCTCGTGGATTCGGAGCGAAGTACGTTCGTGGATTCGAAGCGTGCTACTGGGTGAAGACCGTGGATTCGGTCGGACGTCGTGGATTCGGCGTTGGACGCAGATCGTGGATTCGAGAAGCATCGTGGAGCGAGCGGAGAAGATCAACTAGGAGCGTATGGAAAAGGTTGAGTCATCTGTGAGTACGGTATATCACCTTGTACGTGTTTAATTCTAGTGGATTTCACCGTGTTATCGGTCCCGTGGTTTTTTACTCCGGTTTGGAGTTTTCCACGTAAAAATCTCTGCGTGTTATTTATTTTTTCCGCATTGGGTTTTATATCGCAAAGATTTTTGAGTGTTTATTGTTTACACCTATTCACCCCCCTCTAGGTATTTTTTCCCTATTTAGATCCAATTATTCATAACGCAACATGTTTAATAGTTTCAATGGCCGTAACCTTGGATCGAAATCTTTCAGGAAGAGTTCCTATTATTTTTCTTACAACTTTAAATTCTGGAATCTTCTCTCCCAAGTTAGCACATTAGTTTACGATGTCTTGCAATCGTGTGTAATAGTCTGTGAACGATTCATTTTCTGCCATGAAAATAGAGTCAAATTTGCTCGTAAGCATTTGCAGTTTCTGAATCTTCACAAGGTTAGTTCCCTCATGTGTAACTTGAAGAACATCCCAGATTTCTTTCGCAGTCTCACATGCCGAGACGCGAGAGAACTCAGTTTGAGACAAAGCATTAAATAGAGCATTAATCCTTTTGCCATTGTAAGAAGAAAAATCTATCTCTTCCTTGGTCCATTTCGACCTAGGTTTGATGGTGCGAACATCAGCAATAATTTCAGTTGGATTAGACCATCCTAATTCAATTGATTCCCACACCCGTTCGTCGATGGAAATTAAAAAGGCTTTCATCCGTACTTTCCAGTACGCATAATTTGTTCCATCGAAGAACGGAGGTCTGTTGATGTTTCCACCTTCAACCATTGTTTACAACCCTATTCCCGCTCTGATACCACTTGTTGGGTTATGTATAATTGGATCTAAATAGGGGAAAAAAATACCTTGAGGGGGGTGAATAGGTGTAAACAATAAACACTCAAAAATCTTTGCGATATAAAACCCAATGCGGAAAAATAAATAACACGCAGAGATTTTTACGTGGAAAACTCCAAACCGGAGTAGAAAACCACGAGACCGATAACACGGTGAAATCCACTAGAATTATAACACGTACAAAGGTGATATACCGTACTCACAGACGACTCAACCTTTTCCCATACGCTCCTAGTTGATCTTCTCCGCTCGCTCCGCAACGCTTCTCGAATCCACGATCTGCGTCCAACGCCGAATCCACGACGTCCAACGTCGACTCCACGACGTCCGACCGAATCCACGGTCTTCACCCAGTAGCACGCTTCGAATCCACGAACGTACCTCGCTCCGAATCCACGAGAGCGGTAGCACCTTGAATCCACAAGGCCACGCGAGTCCACGCGCCGATTTTGGGGAAATCGTTGTTTTTGGGTGGTGATGATCCGCCGAATACTTAGATTAGAAATAGATCGGAAATACCATCTAAGTATTCATTAATTTGATTCTACTCAAAATCTGAGTTTCGAAAACCTAGAATCAAATTAATAAAATAGATGAAGAAACATAGAATTAAATCTAGTATTTCCTTTTTTCTCTATTTGTGGATTTTTCTATTTCGGTCGTATTTTTCCCTTTTTCGTGGTTACCCTAAAAGATGAATTAAAGGGTCTATATATAGGTTAGAAACCATTGGAAGAGGATAAGAATAAAAAACTAACCTTTTCTGGAATTTTTCAGGACGGCGATCCGGATCGGATTTCGGCGATCCGGATTGCAGTAGCGAGACAGACAGTTTCCAGAAAAACAAAGGTTCGGGATCCGGATCGATGTGCCTGATCCGGATCGTTCATACAGTTCAGTAAACACCAACGTTCAGGATCCGGATTGAAATGCCTGATCCGGATCGTTCATAAATTATGGTAAAACCAGTGTTCGGGATCCGGATCAAAGGAGGCTACGATCCGGATTGGATTTGCGTATGAACTAACACCCTTCGGGATCCGGATTGGAATGTCTGATCCGGATCCTGAACATGTCCCATGTCCAGTTTTTGATTTTTATGCAATTAAAAATTCATCCAAGTGTTTCTACACTATAAGAAGTATTCGGATCCCAAAGATAATTAGTTAAACATACCTGATTCTTTTAAATTCTTCTTTCTTGAGATTGAGTTATATGATCCAACCTTCTTTATCTTCAATCTTCAAGACTTAACCGAAATCACGAAATACGCCAACTCAAATTCCGTAACATTTTTTTCTTTAAGTAAAACCTGTCTTCTTCATCAACAACCTGCTGTATTTTCTTACAAATTTCGTCACAATCTTCTTCTTCTGATTCTGAATCATTTTGAAGAACATTCTTCGTCTCTTCTTGATTTGCTCTATTTTGCTCCTTTTTAATTGGCGCTCGTGTCCCTACCATAGCTGCAATGAGCACTAGTATGCATCCGAACACCATTGCTGCTAGTGCGTTAGAAAATGAAGAACCTACGAGCAAGAACTCAAGAACACGAAAAATTATTTAATTTTCAAAAATTTGAAAAATTGTTCCCAAACAATTATTATCATGTACAGAGACTATGTAGTAACCATGATTTTTTTTAAAACAAGATTTTAAGTTTAAATAATTTTTGGAATTTATTAATTGACAAAAAATAGATTATTAGTAGTGTAAAAGTGGCCCAAAAATATCGACTTTTGATCGAGGTCTGATCTTGAAAATCTTAGATCACCAATGTGACCGTCTCATCGAAACAAGAAAGATTGATATTCACAAATTTTCAATCCGACGGTCGGATCTTCCGCAAATCAGCGGCGAAAAATCGGGTCCCACAACTTATGTGGAATAGTAAAATAAATAGTAACTCTGATTTCTGGTCCCCTCTCGATCGGTCATTGGCTGATCCACTAGCTGTGATTCAAACATAGGAGTATGAGTAGTTGTTTCTAGCTATTTTTGATGTTCTGAACACAATGGCACTGACGGAATTCGCGTTCGGCGACCTTGGTGCATCGGAATGCGCACCAAATAGTGCAAATTGTAGTATTTTATGGCCCGAGAATTTATTCGAGAACCGAATTAAGAAAGCAAATACACTATTTGATAGGTCTCGACGAGCCGGACATCGTGGCGAATTCCGTTTCACAATTTAACGAATCATTTGTCTCGAAATGCATGAAATACGTCGAAAAAGCAGGTATTTTCGCGAGAACCTTTATATTTTATGTACCAACAATTAATAGGATTCTAGGCTAGAGTTCTGGGTGCATTTAGGACCTACAGATGGGAGCTATGTGGAGTTCGTTGACTGTGCAAGGGGGTAATTGCATTTTGTGTAAAATAGCACAATAACTACATATGGCTGTTAGCTTTCTTTGGAGGGAGTACGAGGAGCCAAATTTAATTCAATGGCTCTCCTTAACCCTCTGCATGCCCCAGACCGAGCCCAAGTTGTGGTGGTGGCCTAGGAGACACCAACCTTCACCCTTGGCCGCACTTGGGAGAGGAAGAAGAAGGTGTGACCCAGGGACTTCAAGTTGATCTCTGTGCAACTTGGAGTGTTCTCCTGCGTCCTGTGACCAAGCCGAGGCTGTTGGTGGCTGTGCGACGCGGGGAGGAGCGAACCGGCTTCATCCTTCTTCTCCAACTCCGGCCAAGGTGAGATCCGGTTATCCCTTGGTTGTTTGGACCCGAGACCTTTGGAAGTGTCTTCCTTATGATCTGGGGACTCTTTCCAGCCCATCCCCAAAATGGGAAAAGCCCTGGTTAGCTGGTAGTGAAGTTGCACCGCCGGAAAACCAACCTAGCTCCGCCTCGAGCTATCTCTGCTCCCGGCGGTTTTGGACGAAAAATAAAATTATGGGAAGCTTCTTCTTGACCCCTAGACCATCTCCACCAAATTTGGAGAAGTTTGGTGCTCTGTGGGAGGCGCCGTATTAAGCCCTAGTTTGGGGAAGATGACCTCTTCGGCCGAGCTCTTTGCTCCGGCGCCAGCGACGCTCCTCACCGCTAGCCACCTGCCCAGAAAGCTTCCTGGTATCAAGGTGAGTCTAACCATGCATTTACATGGGGTCCATGCAGCCCGGGTGGAGTTCCACCATTGTTGGTGGAAGCTCGTGCCGAGCTTGCTCCGCCGCCGCCGCCGCCGTGCCTCGCCATCGACCACGAGCCCAGTGAGCTTCGTGGGGTCGAGATGCACCTGTAGGTGCTGTTGCATGTGGCCCAGAGCCCACTAATGGGAAATTACCATTAATGGCCATTGGGGAGCTCGCGGCCATTAATGGCGGCCGATCGTCCGGCGATCGCCAACGGGCATGACTTGCCCAGAACTTCTTAAAATCTTGCTAAGAAGCTTATGGTGCTGTCCATTGCACTCAGGAACCCACGGTTGGTGAGTGGCCTCTTGGGTTTGGGTTGGTTGCATGTTTAGAAGTAATGGCCACCATGTGTTTGTTGAAATGCCTCAAAGAACCCGAATCTTGTTTTGGCCACTGTTGTGCATCCAGCAAGGCACCAGATAACTCCACTTGATTCCCTGAGCTTGATGCTCACTACAGTTGAAATCCTAACTGTGTGAATTAAAAGGTGGAGCATACCGTGGCCATTAGAGAGCAAGATGGTTGGATCTGTTGATCCAGTAGCTTCTGGGATGCGCATAAGCAACCCCCTGAGCCTCTGTAATTTCCCGAGCAAGGTGCTCAAGTTTAATTGGTGATGGCACAGGTAGATTAGAAGTTTTTGCAAGTTGGAGCTCTAGGTTTAGATGAATGGCTATGGGACTGTTTTGGGCATTATGAAACTTCGCGACAGTGAGCTTCTGGCTATTTTGAGGTCACTGAACGCGATGCTCGCCTCAGAAATTGGTTTGGTCGAGCCAAAAAATTAAAATGCAGGGATAATGCGATTTAGCCTATGTTAGCAAGTAAATTATGACCCGAAGTTTTTCTCGGGTACCGTGCTGCTGCCAAATGGTGAGCACGGTGTTCAGCGAGTCGAGGGCCACCTACTGGAGGTGACGGTTCATTAAAATGATGTTTCGATAATTAGAACGGGCAAAAACAGCTCTCAAATACGCATAAAAGTGCAATTTCTGAAACCCTAGGGGTCTAAATGCAATTGTAACCTCATGTGCTGTCTCGGGCAGTGTGTGAATGATCTCTAAGCTTTTCGTTAGAGATCCAATGGCTCTCATTGAGCAGAAATTCGTTATCGGTCCGTAAATCGGCAAAATAGTCGGTTTAACGGCATCTCGGTGTTAATCACGCAATTCGAGGAATTGCGGCGATTAAGCCTTGTTGTCTGATGTTTCCCAGTAGAATCTGGTTGAGCCAGCAGCATAGGGTTGATGCCCATATCTCCCGGGAATCTAAAATAAATTTTCGGGAGGGGTATTTTGGTAAATTTGGCGTCAATCTGGAAAAGATCCAGGTTTAAGTAAGAATAGTGAGTCTGTGGTTTGGGTATGTGTGAGTTGTTCCCTGATCAAAACATATGTTTCAGGTTGGCACGGTCTTCGAGCATTCTGTTGGAGTCGATAGTTCGCCTGCAGACAGGTGGGTTTATCTTCGGTCGGGGCTTTATCTCTTCGGCCCTCTGGGGTGCCTTAATTGGTCGGACCCCTGTTCTTGTTGTAGCCCAGATTCTATATTTGAGCATTCCTTCCGTTGATTGTTATTATCTAGCTTATATCTTGGACTTTTACCATGCCTGATTGGTCATCTAGTTTATACTTGGACACTTTTCGTGTTGGATTGGTCATCTAGCTTATATCTTGGACTTTTATCATGCCTGATTGGTCATCTATCTTATATCTTGGACTTTTACCATGCCTGATTGGTCATTAGCTAGCTATCAGATATTTACTATGTTTTCAGTATATCTTGGACTTTTGTCATACCTGATTGGTCACTAGCTAGCTATCAGATATTACTATGTTTCTCAGTATATCTTGGATATTACTCTTGTACCGACAGTCATTGTTCCTTGCATTCAGTATTGCATGAGATGAGATCAGATTGGCTTTCAGTTATTGCATCCCTGTGGGGATTTCTGGCATTTTGTCGATTACCCGGTGTCACGCCCCGGGGTCGAAACTGCAACCCGGGCTCGCTAACAGATCCGCCATCTGTACGGAAGCTGCCGTACAGACGAAGCGTCTACCCTGCAAATAAATCTATAGCTAACAGATATCAGAGCAAAAGTAAGTATATGCTAGAGAAAGGAAACTGAACATCTGTAGATAAGTAAAATCCAAAACACAGCTGTAACTAAAGATACATACAACTCTCCCAAATCTCACTCTACAAGTGTCCAGTACAAAAGGGGAAACTCAAAAAGGGGTACTGCTACCTCTATGCTATACTGACTCGGGTAAGCGACTAGCCGGCCACGCCCTTACCTCGATCAGAAGACTCTGCACGGGAAGGAGTCGGAACCGCCGCCTCAGGAATACCTGCACCGCAGCGGGTGTGAGAACTACTATAGAAGGTAGTTCTCAGTGGGTACCGTCCTCAAAGCACACGGTATGCCCACTAAGTCCACCGGAAACACAAGTAAGGTAACCAGATAGATAGATAGATAGATAGATAGATAGATAAGGAAAGCTGTAAATCTACAACTAAATGCTCAAAGAAGTACTGAACTATGAATCATGCAAGGAACCTCACTCACACATGTCACCCAATCGCAATGACTGTCCCACTTTTGGACCAGTCAAGCCTGCGCTCATCTACTGCCACTACGCCCAAACAGGACTTGGTCTTACGTAGGGTGTCCCTCAAGGACTATCTCAGTAACCTCATCGCAGCCTCGTCAGGCTCGGCATCATCATCACATCCGTAGCGTAGCTCGCGGGGAGCGTGTGAGGACCCGGATCCCCACGACGAGATTACTGGTCGACCAGCAGCTTCTGGAGGCCTTTGTGGTGCGTCGGTGGTGATTGTGCGCAATCTGGACACAAGTGTTGGACATTGGGCTTAAAAGGAGATCCCGTGGGAAATTGGAGGACCCGTCGAGTGTTTAGAAGTGGTTTCGCGCGACGCAGATGTCAAATTTGGACTTCGGGCGAAGTTTGGATAAAAGATTACCTCTCCGGTTGCCTTCGGGAATTTTTAGAGTTGGAAATTGGCAAATCGAATTTTTGGAATGGACCCGGCGCGAAAATCGGATCAAGTGGGCTTCTCGAGGGCTTTCGGCAAATTTTCGGATGAGAATTTGGAGAAACGGACACCGTATTTAGATTCAGCGCGCGAAATCGTTGTGAGTGGACTATTTACTTGCCTTTTCGAGCCCGGTTGACAGCGCGCGTTTTTTCGAGGCGTGAGCGGATCTCGAGGCATCGCGGCACGGGTCCCGAGGTGTGCGCTGTGGCGCTGTGACATTGGCACACGGCTCGAGGGCGCAGCAAGGCGCGGGGGGTAAACAGCGCCTGCCTGCTGCGGGTGACGCGGCGGGGGCCGCCACGTGGCGGGTCCCCGTTCGCGCCCGGGCGGACGCGGGGGGCGCGCGTCCATGCTGCGGCCTCGGTGTCCCAGCGCCTGGTGACGCGACGGTGTCCACGCGCCCGTGTGGCGCGTGGGCAGCGTCGCCCCCGGTGTGTGGGCCCGCCTGGCGGTGGGCTGGTGCACCGTGGACTCGGTCCACGGGAGCCCCCCCTCCTCCCTTTCTCTCTTCTTCCTTCCTTTTCCTCCCCGCGCGCCATTTCTCCTCCCTTTTCCTTTCTTTCTTCTCCAACCGATGCGATGAGAGGGAGTGAGGAGGGGATTTTTGTGGGGTGCGGCGGTGCGTTGTGGACCTCGCAGAGCGCTGCGAAGTGTTCCACTGGAGCGGTTGGGCGGCGCGGCGCAGTCGAGGTGGGTTCCGCACTTCGTTTTTACGGTATTTTTGGCACAGTTTTGGGGCGTTCTTTTGGACTTTGGTTTGACCCCTTGCCCTTATCTGTGTAGGGACCATGTTTACTGCACCGTTTTGCGTGCGGACCCCGACGGCGTGCTCCGTTTTTGCGTGCGGACTCCGTTTTGCCTGCGGATTTCGGCACCGTGCTCCGTTTTGCGTGCAGACTCCGTTTTGCGTGCGGATTCTGACGCCGTTCTCCGTTTTGCGTGCGGACTCCATTTTGCGTGCGGATTCCGGCACCGTGCTCCGTCTTGCGTACGGACTCCGGCGGCGTGAAACCGTTTCGCGTGCAACTTGGTGTACGAGACTCGGATTGGGGCGTGCCTTTACAGTTTTTGCTCTGCGCGTCGCGAGGATTATCATCGTTCTCTTCTGGGATTTTTCTGGAAATTGCCGAAGGTATACGTTTTCCCCCTTATCGTGCATGGGATTACATCTATGTTGCCGTGTGGTTTTGCGCATCCTGTGTTGTGGAATTTGTAACTCGGCCTACGGGGCTCGGAATTTGACGTGCAGGTACTCGTTTCGAAGGTATCGACACGACGATCGCGTCCGTATTTTTGGTGGATTTTTTAGAGTCCGTTATGCAGGTGAAAATTGCACATCTTCGGGGCTAGTTTCAGCAGTTGGTGTATACTCGTATATTTTAGCATAAAGTGTAACTTTGGGACCTTTTGTTGTACCCAGGAGGGTTCGCGAGTGTTTTTGGAACACTGCTAGGAGCCGAGGTTTGCGCGACTTGTACCGTGGATACGGGTTCAGCTGATGGTGCGTGCAGAGGGCCACGTTCTTCACCAACCCCAGGTTTGCCTTGGATCGAGCACTTCAGGTGGGTGTTCTGTTCCCAGAACCGATGGACGGTTCTTTAATTCTTATATTAGAATGCACACATGTTTAAGGTACAATAATTGTATGTTATTGGGAGGTAAGCTAGGAAGGATGATTGTATAAAGGGAACTGCAAGACTAATATTCACATTAAATCTTATTGAGAACTTGCAGCATTCATATATTCATGATGATGAATTGTAAATGCTTACCCAAGGGACTTACCCTAAGTGATGGACATTTGCATGCTTGTATAGTCATCTAGTTAGGCCATCTTTTACTGCTACACTACTTATTGGAACTTGACTTAGGAGAAACCATGCTTTTCCCTTTCTCCTCCTTTGTTAGTCAGGGTTTGGGATAGTGTAGTCAGATTCTTGGGATATGGGACAGGCTGGGCTTGATGGCAGGGTATTACGGCGACCGCGGACTTTGGGCGGTCGACCGGGTGGTTATATTGCACCAGATTGGTTATCGGATTTCTCTAGTGGGCGGAGTTTCCTACTTATTGAGTGTGCGACCGTGCGGTCAGGAGCCGGTCTGTCACTTATTTAGTGTGCGACCGTGCCGGTCAGGAGCCGGTCTGTCACTTATTTAGTGTGCGACCGTGCCCGGTCAGGAGCCGGTCTGTCACTTATTTAGTGTGCGACCGTGCCGGTCAGGAGCCGGTCTGTACTTACTTTGGGTGCGACCGTACCGGTCAGTAGTCGGTCTGTCACCTATTTTGGGATGCGATCGTACCGGTCAGTAGTCGGTCAGTATTCCCGCAGATGAGTTCTTGAGCATTTTGATAGTAGGCATAGTAGGCAGGCAGGCATGGCCGACATAGTAGCATAGTAGGCAGGCAGGCAAGGCAGGCATAGTAGGCAGGCAGGCAAGGTAGGCATAGCAGGCAGGCAGGCATAGTAGGCATAGCAGGCAGGCAGGCATAGTAGGCATAGCAGGCAGGCAGGCAAGGCAGGCATAGTAGGCAGGCAGGCAAGGCAGGCATAGCAGGAGGCAGGCATAGTAGGCATAGTAGGCATAGCAGGCAGGCAGGCATGGCAGGCATAGTAGGCAGGCAGGCATGGCAGGCATAGTAGGCATAGCAGGCAGCAGGCATAGCAGGCAGGCAGGCATAGCGGGCATGGCAGGCATAGCAGGCATAGTAGGCATAGCAGGTAGTGCCAGTGATTACTGGTCTATCGATTGGGTCGATTGTGAACTTCATGTGCTAGTGGTTGCATACCCTTCTTTGGTCCCCCATCTTGGGCATTAGATAGAGGCATGATAGCTGTTGAGAGCCTCCAGCTCTTCTTATTTCGGTCTTTACGGCTTGGTTAGTTTTCGTCTCTTGAGGACTGGTGGGCAGACGTCGAGCCTGGCGGTGGTACCCAATGAGAACTCCCTTTTTGGTGTAGTTCTCACACCTTTGGGGGTTTTCCCCCTTTTTTCCTTTCTCTCCTTGTTTTGCAGAGTCTTAGCGGGTGTTGCTGATTCTGCGGTTGTTGATCGAGGCGAGGGAGTCGCGAGCTAGATCCCTACCCATGTTTGGAGAGTAGCGGTACCCCTCAGAGGAGATCTTCAGTAGATTAGTTGTTTTATTTTCTCTTTGAGAGACTGTAGTGAGGAGAAGTTATATTATGTATTGAGAGACTGTACACTGATGTATTCATAGAGATATCTCCTGGTGGCTCAGAGCTTGTATTTGAGGACATTTTGTATCATTATTATTATTTTTGGGAGACGGACATGTTGTATTATTTCCAGTTGTACAGCGATTGATTTTGTTATACAGCAGTTTTTTTTTTGTTGTTCTTTTAGCTATGAGATACTTAGATGTAGTACTTTCTACAGGTAGGACGCTTCGCCTATGCGGCTTTGCATAGGTGGCGGATATGTTGGCGAGCCCGGGTCGCAGTTTCGACCCTCGGGCGTGACAGATTAGGTGGTATCAGAGCCAGGTTGTAGGTCATGGTGGACTTAGAAACCTAGGCTTATGTTTGACCCTTGGTTGACTTCGTGCGAAGTCGTGATCTTTAGCGAGAGACTGATTGAGTTTTATACCTTCCAAGGGACGGGAAGAGTGATTGCAGTTTAGTTTCCTAAGTGATTATGTTGGCTGCAGACAACATAATGCTATGGAACGGGTGACATGCTTTAGACTTCGCTGGATTGGTCGAGCGTTGTTGTGTGTGTTTGCAGTTTCGTTGTGGTGAGCGGTGTCTCCCCGACGTTGGGTTTTGACCCGTGTGTATCCTGTCATAGCAGTGAGTTGAGCGTTGGTCTGGGTGAGGACACCCGGATTGAGGTCAAAGAACTCCGGCCCAGATGACAGGATGTCTGAGGCTATCAGCGGCAGAGAGCGGGCGAGCATCTGGTTTTGGTGACAAGTTGTCGGAGCAGCGGGCAGCTCGACAGTGCTTCCTTCTGAGACCACCCGGTTGCAGCATCCTCAGGGGCGGGGATTGGTTGGCACCGGGAGTGAGTAGCCCCCTGTGCCAATGTTTAGTGCCGAGGAACGAGGCAAGGGGGGATAGTTGACAGCCCGAGGAGCTGTGGGACATGATCGATCTATTGAGCAGATTGGCAGAGATGTACCACCCGACTGTAAGATGAGTTTGGAGCCTTTGGAGGCAGAGTCTGGTTGGTGGTGATGGAGTGATTAATGAGAGCCCCTGTGCTAGAGAGTTTGGCGTGGTTGAACTGCGCGCTCTAGGTTTCGAGGGACGAGGCGCATAGGATATGTGAGACTGGGAGTGGATTGCGCAGGATACCTTCCAGTTTATTCGATCCTCCTGTATAGATTTGGATTCTGGATGCCTCGATAGGAGTAGCGTGTGTATGGAGCGTGTGCTGCAGTTCCTTTGATCAGGGATCTGCCGCAATAGGCGAGTTTCTGGATATGGGCTTGGCGCCGGGTGATGGAGGACAATCGGCCGGCAGAGGCACTTCTGATTTCCTTTCCAGGAAGAAGGGCTCCTGAGATTAGGGGAGGGTGGACCCGATGGCAGGTATCAGCAAGTTAGATCAGAGTGACAGCAGCGGTAGCGTGGATTTGACTATCTGCGGAGGAACCCTATGCGTCGCCTCAATGTGAGCAGAGACAGAGATCGTACTCCCTTGTGGATAGTCCAGATTTTCAGGCAGATTGAGCGACAACCACTTGCATCGAGGGGGATGAATCTGTGCCGCCCGCTTGTAGGGAGCCACGGTAGTGGGACGAGTGTCGCAGGTGGGATTGCAAACAGCCCTAGCCGCGTTAGAGCCTGTTGTATTCCGCATGGACTAGAGGCAGATTTGTTACCACGTGCACTCAAGGTACAGGTTCCGTAGTGCTGTGCATGTGGAGGAGGCTTATGGATCATGTCCAATGCAGTGAGGCGGCGAGTTGTACCGGCAGACTTATTGGTAATTATGGCAGTTGGTTTTTTGACCAGCGGGCTTGAGATGGTTGGCACAATCCAAAGATGTTTGTAGAATGAGGACACGATTTTCTGCGATGCAGACAAGAAGATGTTGGGTAAGATTACTTGGATCTAAATAGGGGAAAAAACAC